>JABASD010001684.1:0-36106 GCA_019776165.1 Pogonognathellus flavescens
CCCGTTTGAAACTTAGCCGGCCTTCGGCCGGCCAATTTTCAAACGGGGTATGCCCCGGCAACTTTCCCCCAACGGGGTATGTGGCGACGCTGGCGGATAGGGGTGACGAGGTATGAATGTCAGGTTTTAGGCAAAAGGAATGAATTTCCCAAATATTCAATGCAGAAGAAGATGACAACCAGAAATTCCAAACTGTAACACATTCATATATACCTAATCTTAGAACTGAATGTAATCTTGTGCATGAGAAATTAAAGGGTCCATGCTCAAACTGTGTTTCTTACATATTGAACTTTTACTACGCACGTGCATCCTGTTACGTATTAATCGTGCGTAGTTTATTCTTCCATTCGCTCTTAACCCCAGCATTCCTGTCCAACCTTATTGTTTTTTTTTCAAATTATTTAATAGAATTTTGTACAATTTATTTTACTACGAAAAGTTACTCAAATGCAAAGGAATAAGCATGAGGATGTGAAAATGTAGTTTAACAGATCAAAATAAATAATATATTCTTTAACATAGAAGGAAAACGTTACAGTGTTTTGGGCAATACAAACGAAATGGGGAACAATGTCTAACTGTGGTTCAAACAAATCGTTTACCTATATATAAAACAGTTTACCTACATCAGGTCTTGATACACTATCATACATTAAAAAAGAACAACGGTACTACTACTTCCATGTTTGCACGTAAACAAAAAGGGTTTCACGCTTCTTGGGTAAATTTCTGAAAAGGACGACGTCTGAAACCATGCACTTCAAAATAAAGATCCGATAAGGATGGATATTGTGTAAAGGCTTGAACAATGTGGTATTTTGGTTAGATGCATAAAAACTTATCAGCATCTTTTATTTTCACCCACAACACATATTACATGTAACAATCCTCTCAACTGTCACAATGTAACATTATGCTATTTATAAATTGCTCCTACTCTAATTTCGTCACTGAACTTAACACATTCCTACGTGCAATAAAGAAAATAGCATTACAGTGTAAATTGGCATGACAAAAAACATTTTAAAATCTGTTGAGTTGGAGATTTGGTGTGTGAGACAAAAACTCAAAAAGGGCATTGCCTTTTAAATGGCAAAACTTAAGCGTGGTATCTCACGATGATGCAACAACAAGTGTGTTGAATGCGGCTTAGGAGGATTGGGGTATAAAATATCGTCATGTACGGTAGGCTTCATGAAATACATTATTTATTACATTATGCGTTCATTTGTAATGCTATGGGTATTGCATGGCATAAGTTTATACTAGAAGAGAGGAGGACTACTTTACTTCACTATTTTGTCTTGGAGCGTATTATTATCATATATCCTGTAATGTTGTAATGGTCTGTTGGCCCTTGATTGTCATTGCCTTTGTCTGTCACTGAGAAAATCATGCAGTGTAAAATGCAATGCACCATGATGCAGAACGATTTCCTTAAGAGTCTTCACTCAGCCAAAAGCTGTTGGTAAAGTTACACTGAAGAGTTCTCTCTGAAATTATCGTGTCAGTACAAAAACAGACTTGCAAAGCGTCTACAATACAAAAATTGTGTCAACAAGTACCTTATTGAATTCTGCCCGATTAATGAAATTTGCATTTAAGTCTCTCTGTCAGCACGGATTTCATGTAAATCGTGGTTTTAAATTATTACTTGATTCACAACTGGAATTTCAATAAAATATTTTTTGTGCAAATAATAGTGTGATTGATAAAAAGCGTATTATTCATTGAGTCATCTCGAAGAAATGTTGTAATTGTGTGGAAGTGTGGAAAACTTGTAGTGCTCATGTTAGTTTAAATGGGTTGAAATTCAAAGACGTCATGAAGAAGAATACGATTTGGGATGTGTTCGTCGTAATTTACGTTAACTGCTGGTATGACTATAGTTATTATTTGTAATGTATATTATACAATATAGGTGCTTTAGTTATTGCAATAGCTACAAGTTGATGGTTGTGTACAAAACTAATATTATGGAATTAACATACAACGCACGCAGGTATATTCCACTGCTGGCTTTTCTTTTGGGAATGAAAATTTGCCTGATAACTTTGCTGTCGGATTCAATTCTGAGTAATCAAAAAGTAGGTAGAAATAGCAATCATCAAAATGCACTGCGAACATTGGACTCCAACAAAATTTCAAGTCATAACTATTTGTTACGCAAACAAACTAGTACTCATTCTAACATGGATGCAAATTTCGTCTCAAAGGAATTGTTGCATGACTGGGAAACTCTTGCAGATTTGACAAATTCAGAAATAAAGCCAACAGCTACAAACAGGTTTGTTCACATTATAATTTTAGATTGCATCGCCGTAGCCTCACAACTGATTTGATTATCTTCGCTGTGATGGCTGTAATAATGCAATATTATTGCATTTTCAGAATATTGATTAGCATTGAAGTATTTTCAACCATAAACTTATTAGCATTGAGATTGAGACAATGTTAAATGAGACTTCCTATGATATTACGTTGTGTGCCTTTATGTAGGGTACCTATAAATCCATAATAGATGTCTGCTACAAAATCTAGGTTAGTCAGGCACGTATCTATGTATGGGACAGCGAAGCTGTAGCCCCCAGATTCCGGAAAAAAGGGAAGTTTCATAACAACTTGCCGTCCAAGACCCCAAATTTTCTCATTTTTACCTGTGAGCTTCCCAAAATTTCTCGAGCCCATAAATGTCATAAAATTGCGACATTTTTTTTCTTTCAATGAAAGAAATTGAAAACATTTTATTTTCAATTGATGCGTATATTTTGTAAATATTACACATAAAGAAAGAAAATACTATGGTAGATTTATTTTTGTCCGCCGTTTTAATAACTACCAAATTTAATGTTACATTTTTTGTTTTAATTATATTTTTTGTAAATCTATATAAACGATAACATTTACTAAAGATTTGTTGGAAGAATTTAGAAAGAATTTTTGTTATATTAAAATGGTTATTGATATCAGGTTTTATTTTATTTGGATTATTTGGATTTTGCAGAACCGACGCTGACAGTATTTGGCTGGTATATAATCGAATCCCTCGTTGTGCTGGTGAAACTTTAGTTAGTCTGCTAGAAAAATTGTCTGAAACAAACAGTTTCACTCACCAAGAACATGAATATCATACTCCATGGCCAAGGTAGCGAATATTTTCAATGTGCACATGACAAAATAAGCTTACTCTTTAAATAAGTATGTCAGTTTATGCTTAATATCACTATAATATTCGTTTCATGCTAAATACTTTTGATATTATTTGATATATTATTGTGCAATGAATGTAGGTTTTTGCTTGAAAAAGAACAGGAGAATCTGGTTACTTGGTTTGAATACCAACATTTACCTAAAAGCTACGATCGACATTTCTTTTTTGTGAATTTCACCCAGTTTCAAAAGTACAGTCATTGATAAGATTTGACACAAATACGTTGAAAATGATTGGCCAGCTGTATAAAGTAACCGTATATAATTTGTATGGTATCTACAACACAGATTTGTGAAAGAGAGACCCATTTACGTCAATATGGTGAGAGATCCCGTATATCGTTTGCGCTCATATTTTCTGGGAAAAAGGTTGGAGCCTGCTATTGTGAAAACGGAAATTCTCAGAAGAGATAAACTTCTTCCGGGCTCAGGTATATTTTATAAAATCACTACAGTAAAAAGAGGAAATTGCATCCTTAGAGTATATTATAATGAAAAAATATTTCTTGATTCTTCCTTTGCAGGAATGCAATGGTATCATAAAGATTTTGAAGAGTGCGTTATTAATTCCGATCCTGAATGCTCCTTTACAAATGGCACTCATGATTTCACACTAGCCATTCCATTTTTCTGTGGCCAGCAAACTTCCTGTGTGTAAGACCCACTTTATTTTATTTCATGCGTTCTTGCTATTAAAAATTCGCTTAAGTTAAAGTTTAAAAGGAAAAAAAGTACACTCATTGAATAATTAATCAGAAATATTCGCATGGACCAATAATTCAGTCTTCGGGAATGTTGCCAAATTTGCCGTCAGTGTGCACTGATTTCTGCTTTTCGTCGTAGTTTTTATACTTAACTTATCAAATGCCTTTTGCTCAACATTTTGATACATGCACTTGTCAATCCTTTCTCCTATCATTAATCATTCATATCACAAACGCGGTGTGCTGCTGCGTACATTGCGTAGATACAATTGTATTGACAAACTAAATGTATGAGGTTTTCCTTCTAATAGTATTGTCTCCATAACTCAGTCATACGTAATGCAACTCTTTCAATCAAAATCTCAAGTTTCAATTCACGAAAAAAGGTTCGACCCACGCACACCCAGTCACCAGGATAAAGCTTGACAATAATCCTTTTATCATAATAATACTGTACCTTATATTCATCAATTTTTTACCAAGCACTTCTATTCGAAAATGGTATACGACACCATCACTATTGGTGTCGTATATTATTTCTCTATGAAAAACCGGAAAAAACTACTAAGACCATGAAAAAATGGTAACCTATTATACCTTGCTTTTCCAATATTGTTACGTCGCACAGTTTTGTACGAATCGTCGTCCAATCATGATATTAGTAATCCACGGGTTTTTAAATTCTGGTGCTACTCTTTGTTCTGGAAATTTTCAGTTGAAAAATTTGATTGAAACAATATTATTTGGAACTAGCTGAAAACTTCTAGTAATATTATTATTGTATAGGTACCTATGTTACAGTAAGTTTGGCCACGTAAAAAGTTTCGTAACTTTCTAGTAAGTTTGGCAACTTATTCAGGTATGTCCAGTAATTTCAGAACTAATACACCTTAATCCTTTAATAATGGATTAATTATCTTGTTCTAAGTTACGCACCAACTCACCTTTTGACCTGACCTTACAATGAACTAATTTGACACTTACGAGCGCTTAAAGTTAGGTTAAAAGTTAAAGCTGATAAAGTTGTAACTGTGTACTGTAGAAAGTCTAATTGACAATTCCCTATATTATTTAAAGTGAGCCCAGCAAATACAACTATGTTTTAATGTAAGATCAGGTCAAAGTGCACACTACTTAAAATATGACAATTAATCCATTATTACATGGTTACGGTTAATTAGTTCTGAACTTACTCGACACACAGCTTCGTTAGTTCCTAATCTTACCACGGAGTTCCGAAACCAGTCAAGTGAAGTGGGACATTTGAAGAATAATTCCAATAAGCCAAAGCGACTTGGAAATGCTAATGGTAAAAGTGCATTGCTTTGGAGAAGAGAATTTGATAGCATCTATCTACAGGATAGTACCTACCGAATAAAAAAATCATTTCCACTTTGAATTTTTACTGATTTACCATTCTTGTCATTCCATCTTCCCATTTCCAATTTTTCTACGAACACCTTCACCACGTACTGATTTATTCACTTCGCTTAAATCCGTTCCTTGTTTGGAGCAGACTAGATGTATTGTGTGAAACGATGAGAAAATGGAAATACTTTAGTAACTTTAGCATAATATCGCCTTCCTCCACACAGACACACAAATTCTCACAATACCCTTCTTATAGTATACATACCTGTATACTTAATACGTATAAAACACTATCTGCTATATGCACATACATTATAATCATACATTGATTTCGGGACCATGGAAGAAATAATCAGAAATCCACTTTCACAGTCTCACAGATTCACAAGTATATAGCGTATCGTAAACCCATTTCAAATCAATGTGAGACGACAACACGACAATACTCCTCTTGAATGAATTGCCGACAAGGACTATCTCCCGTTTTATATTTGCATGTGGTTTATATTTTATGTAGATATGTTATATCATTGCAGCAGTGTTCGTGTTCCTCTTATATTTCTAATATCTCTTCCAATTTTGTGACACTTTCTCTAGTAACTCAAATAGAAATAATAAATCAATTTTGCGCTTACAATCTTTTTTGTTTTCTGATAAATCCGCAGCTCAACTCATCTGTATATATTGATCAATCACTTTAGCAAGTCAAAATCTCGTTTCGAACGGAGTTTCTTGTAGCAGTGATACAATACTAGCATAGGGTTGCGAACATTCTTTGTACACCTACACGTATGAATGAAAGTTGTACTGATTTCAAATATGAATCCACAATTTTCTGCGACAGTAGGGTTTGTCGAATGAGCAATATGTATAGTGCCAGGCTTAAAGTTAAGACACGAATAATTTTTATTTCTATGATTCTAATGAGATACGATGAAGTTATAATTAAAATGAGTTTTTTAAAAGTAGGTAGATATATTCTCTGATTTGTGACAGATGTTCATTTTATATAAATTAAAAAAATTGGGCATAATTTAGTATTCCTTATGAATGCATTTTATTACTTTATTATGATCAGATTACTGCGCAAAATTGGAGTATATGTAAATGTGATGTTGAATATTGCAGTGTGATAAATGACAAGTGGGCCGTACAGAAAGCCAAATTTGTCATTGAAAAGCATTATTCAGTCGTGGGAGTCTTGGAGAAGTTTAATGAAACTTTGGAAGTGCTGGAGCATTACGTTCCTAAATTTTTCTCTGGGGCATCTCAACTCTACACTCAATTGAGTAAATTGCCAAACACATTTATCTTCATTTCTCCATATTTGTTTAAAATTGATGTTTACTATTTTCTATGACGGAAACATATAAGCGAATTTAAATGAAATTATTTTGAATCTTGTTTGTTCACATTTGTACAGGAGATAAGCACTTAAATAGAAATTGGCGAAATACATTGCCCGTCTCAGCAACGGTGAGAAACATCATTGAAGCCAAGCTACCGTACGAGGTGGAATTATACCGGTTCATAAATCAGAGACTGGACGAGCAATATAATCGGATTCGTCGTACAAGCATATTATGGTGAATTATGATTTTAATTAATTTATAAAAAAACTATTTTATTTCTATGCAATTTCAATATTCTTTCAGCAGAAGCCAGTATCTACTGGTGTTATTTATCTGTAGATTGTGACGTATGATGTGTTTGTTATACTTTATTTATGTTGTATGTATTTTTTAATGGAATTAAATCAAGTTTGTTGGTACAGTTGTACATTTCGACGATAATGAATTCATTATTTTCTAGTCGATGAAATAATAAATGATTTGTGCTATTGATTAGCAAATTGTTGATCAAATGACGGGAGAAATGTTTTTATTCAGAAATAAAACTGTTGATTCCAATGGTTAAAATGTTTACAATTTCATTGACATTTAATTATTATGTATAAAACATATTTGATAAAGATGTACGTTTTAATCGAAAATATTAAATTATTCCGAACAAAAATGCCACTTTCCGAAAGTAATGAGAATTTTTACTTTTTCACAAAGAACATTTTTTATCCAGCTAAAGTAATCCTGAATCAAAAACATAAAATTGCATATAGATATGCATCTGAAAGATTTAAAATATTGTGTAGTATGAAAACAGTCGTTTTTCAATTCTACAACACTTTTCTTCAAGTTAAGTTATATTATTATTGTATTTCTACTCTGGAATTTAGTACTTTGTAATAATAGTAATATCCCGTTACGTAGAACTTTTATACGCGTAAGTTTTCATATCAGTATGATTTCTCTGCACTAATTATTTGCATCATCATTAATATACTACTATTACACAGTATTTTAACATTTTTATTGGTTTTGGACAATTTTTGTGCTTTCAGTTATTGTTTACAGTTTTTAATTCATAATTGAATTTTATTTTTCGCCCGTTTGTAACCCAACTACACAGAATGAGCATACGAGATGCACTCGGATTTCGGTTTAACTTTACACAAATAAATTCATTAATAATTAAACAAAAATACGTAGGTACTTTCTACTGCTAATCACCTAACACATTGGTTTTTCGACTACAAGTTTACTACACAGGTTTTCCCTGACAACATTTCACTTTACGTATTTTCATAGGTGGCCTAAGATTAATTTTATGGTTTTACATAAATGAAATTCAACTTCGAAGAAAAAGTCAATTAATTGGGATGCTATTCTTATCGTTAGTCATACTATAAGTTAATTATACAATTCTTATACTAAAGTTTTGATAGCAGTTTTGCTTCATTTACCTTATTATAATATAATAATATTCGATAACCATTTTGGTTTTAACCTGAACTATAAATGAGATCAAAATTACTCATTAAATTTATTCGATTCTTTATTTTCCGACGTAATATTTCTTATATTTATTCTGCTACAACTTGGAGTAATGTAATAGCACAATGTACTTGTGTATAAGTTTAACCACACTACCTAAATATATAATTATATTTTTAATATTATATTTTGATGTTTATTTCATGGGTCATAATCATGATTCTAAATCTTTACAGCAAATTTACTAAATGTTACATTTCCTAGAGGTAGGTTACGTTATTCAATTTTTTTGTTCATTTCGTTCGTTTTATAATTAATTGTACTAACTACTTACTTACTCGGACAAGAAACTCTTAGTTCACTTACATTAAATTTTATTATTCATTAAAATGCTTAAAATCTAAGAATATTGCAATCATGTGCGTTGTCTATCATTGAAAGCTTCGTAATAGCTGGAATGCTATATCATAATAATAGTGTTCATCAGTGTTGTACGATTCAATACATAATACGTAAATTTTATGTACGAACCTTACTTCCACTTTGGTTATTATTATCATAGGTACAATGTACATTTACCCGTGTGTAATGCACGTTACGCAATATCCTTTGAGGATTACAATTTTATTTCTTGTATTTCTTATTTTATATAGATATTTTAATTTTAATTATTATCATTACACTATCCTTATTATTCGTCCAGTAAATGTACCATTATTTACATACCACTTTTTCATTTTTGGAAAGAAAAGCAAAAATGCGAGTGAATGCTTTCCTGTGAAGAATTCAGGAACAATCCATGAAGTCAAATAGGTTGAATAAAGCATTAATGTTTTTCAAACCCGACAAATCCAATTTTCTAGTTCCGTTTTTGAAATAATTATCAATGGTTTATTCTTGGTGTAATAGTAGAACCGTAAATTCCGCAAATTTCTTTAATGTACTTCATGGAGTAATATTTTTATGATACAAGATTCCAAGAATTTACCTCTACCAATTTCTTAAAGACTAATCAATTAGTATTATAGCTGCAATTTGCAGTCGTAATACTTTAGAAATATTATAGAGCGAGAAGAGATGTTCTACTAGTTGTATTTTTAGTAATGCATTATTCGAATGTTAATTTAATTCTAAAATGGTTTTCTCCAATAAGTTTTTAATCATATCCGATAAACAGGTAGTTTTATGCTTAATCTTATGTCTAATAAAATGTTTTTCATTTTTTATGTGCGTACGTGTAGTGTAAGTGTAGCATGTACAGTTACATACTGAAAGATACCAAGATACTTACAATTCATTGTAAATATCATATACATAGCGTAAGTATTTTATCTCACGAAGTAACGGCAACACATTCAGTTTAACGTTACAATATTATTATTACCGTATTGGTACAGTATTGGCAGAATTAATTGTAGCTATAGTAATTGTACTAGTTTTGTGCGAATCATTATAGCTTCGATTTTTATACTCATGACAAGTTAAGGCTAAGTTTGCATTTCATAATTATTTCTATTTGCTATTGCTGCTTCCACTCTTAAACGCACGGTGGTTCTAACAGAAGAAATTCAAATTCAGCGAAGACGTTTTGGAGAAATAACGTCCACAAAATAAGGTCGCAAAAATCAACCGCATATTTCCTGAGAAATGTTTTTTGCAACAATTTTATGAACGTGCCAAAACGTATTGTAAGTACGAATTTCGATTGTGAGGACTAGCGTGAATTAAAAGTACACATAATATATAGTTCCCATGCCTCCTTCAATTGTTCATCGTGTCCATTATCATCATATTTATAATTATAACTGCTAACCTTCACTGCTTCACAGCTTATTATTTTTTCACATTTTTTTGGTATACACAGGTGACTACACAGCATTACTTGTGCTAATTTTTATAATTGTTTGAACCTACCTGAATCACTAAGTACTTTTGGACTCATTATTCACAGATGCACACAAACACGAAGAACCCAAATCGCAAGTTTAGTAAACGATAAAATATACTGTCAATAATCAAAATTACATTCCAATTGTTAAGTAATTGCATAAATGAGTTTGATTTAAAGATTATTATTTGGAAATAATAAGATATTTTTTAAAAATTAACTCATGTAGCTTATGTATATAAAATGTTGGCGAATAATATCTGTTAAGAAATCCTTAAGTCGACTTTCCATTGATAGATATTGTAGTACGATGGATTTTTGTTTCTTGATTATTAGCCTTGAAACTTGGAACTATCATTTTCCTTTTGTATTGCTTGAATATTTTGTAAATCCAATTATTCCTAATTGCATTGTTTATTTATTGTAACCATTCCTAATTATTTAGCAGTTATAGTATTAGTTTTGTGCTTTTTACCAGTTTCTTTACATATCAGAGAAACGATAACATGTATTAAAAATTTTGTCACACAAACATTTAGTGCCTTTTATGTAAAGCTCATAAGACTTCGGTTTTCTATGTTTAAAAAATATAAATAAATTTACAAAATACCTACCACAGTTTTCCCGTAAATGTATTCGATGATTTGCTTTTGATTCTACCACAAATTCAATAAAACATCAATATTATGTAAATGGCATAAGGAAAGGGAGACGAAAATAGGGCCAAATCAGCATAAATGTATTTGTTCTATTCGTATATATATATATTTATTTTCCCATAAACTGAAATAGCATTTTATAAAGGCCATAAAACGAAAATATCTATTAAAAGCGTGCACATACACACATAACATACGGAAATCCAAGAAGCGTTTAAGGAAAAAGTAAAATTCGTAAAAACAACATCGAAAATTATTACATTTATACATCAATGCAAACGATTTGCATATTTATTGTTTTAAAATAGTATTTGACATGAATAACGAAGGTTTAAAGACAGACTGAATTTGAACATAAAGGCATTACAGCTACAAGTGACAATCGACAATCTAAATAAATACTACATTAGCCCTTTGCAATTTCTAAGAATAAACATGTTTAACACAGTGTGGAAATAATTAAACATTGATCAGGTGAAACAAAATAAGGAATAAAATTTTGCGCTTCTGTTATAATGTAATATCCTATGTATATGTAAGTATATAATTATAGTACTGTGTCCATTTATCAATGATACAAGCAAGTCATAATTGTGTAAAGTAACAGCGTAAGAAAATTTTAAAGAAATAAATAAAATTATAATACATCTACTATAACAATTGGTTCTTCCACACATTACAATGCAACATAAACTCAACAAGCGATACATTTTAGTGAAATCTACGATAAGCCTTCTATTTCCATTACAAGATTTGACAGAATCATTTTAATACTGTACAGCAGTAGGCGGTCCGATAAAACACAAGATACAGGCGTTAAACAACATAACGACAGCATAATCTATTTTGAAATACGCAATTTGTAATACACTATAATATAATTTATTATCCTCATCTAGCTCTAACTTAATAATGCTGAATGGCTGAATGTCTACGCCATTATCAAAGGAATGAATTCATTACCAGATGGCTTATTTAATATACTTTATACTCTGCGTCAGAATACTTCGCTTCTCCTCTATCTCTAAGCAATCTGTAAGTAAAGATACCTAATTAAAATAAAATAACTGACAATTAGTAAGGAAATGAACTACGCGAGTTAAAACAACTGTCCAGTTGTGTAAGAGAATTATCAAATAGTAAAGATTAGGAAACAAATATATAATGACACACATTCTAATAATTATTTTACTTTAGCACGGCAAAACAATTCTAGGTAAATTGGTGCTGATGTTTTCATCTATGTTTTGTTTCATGAAATTAAGTAACTGTTTAAGTTATTATTAGTATTCACTTTTTATATAAAGTACTGTCATTGTCAACAATTGGTTTCCCTAAGTATATAATTCTAGATACCTGGCAGATGTTCCTATTCAAGAGTTCTCAAAAAACGTAATATGCAAGTCATGTTTAGAGTGACACACATCACAAATCCCCAAATTATTTGGGAGCCTATTTAATTCTTCGTAGTCAGTCGAAATTAAACAGACGCATGGTAATTTGACGCACGCAACATTTACTACACATTGTACTGGACACATTCGAAACAAGTCATTATTATTATATCTATGGAAATGTCTTTAACATGCCATATTGCCATTACGTATATTAATGCAGCTATGCGCTGGCAGTACGATGGACCACAGATAAAATTATAGACGCACCCCACTTATTTGACTAGTATGTGTAAAACATACACGGTCACTGTTATTCGCTTCACTGGTGGTCATTAGGAAAAAATATAGCGATTTAATGTCACTTTTATTCAGGTTCACTATGGCTGAACCAATGTCTACTAATTCACTATCTTGTAGTATTTGTATCTGCATCTAGTAGTACTACCTGTATATATTTTAGTTTTGTCTTGTCTGCTTTAACCACTAGTACTACCTACCTCTATATCTACTTATCGTTCCGCTTTTCTATTTTACAAGCCCTTGCTCACCTTTACAGTGTTTTATCATCGTAGTAGTGTAGTGTGCGCTGTTTATGAATTTCGGAGCCTATACAAAAATTACCATACTCGTTATCCACGCAGTTTTAAGTAGGTTTCCGAATTGAGTTACACTTTTAATATATATTGCTTACTGCTAGAGCCGGTTATTCTAGGAAGACGTGGTTTAATGTGCGCCGCTAGCTAAAGGCTACTCATGATTCCGTATATTAAAAAGGCGCTTTTAATTAGCCACCAAGAGACGACAAATTAGTACTGCCGTCTTCTTATACGGTTATTATAATACCATATATGATCTTGTCTTATATTTATACTTAGCTCTGTCGTTTTCTCAGAAAACCGATTCCGCGGATCTTGATAAATGAATTGGATGTGAGGGCGACCGTGCCAAACGCTTCTTTGGTAACTTCTCCAATATTTTCAATATTTTAGTATTTTCAAGTCTTTCTTCCGGTTTCGCCGACCAGCAACTCATCAAAATTTCCTGCAAAAATAATAATATTAGTAAATTGAAATGGCAGCCAAAGAGCTGTACAGCTCTTCAGAATTGTCAATTTATTATTACATGACATGACTTACCTTAACATCACGAGAAAATAACGTGGGCAAAGGCTGACGTAAGCCTGAACATACTTGCCATATAATTGCTTCTGGAGGAAGCTCCTTGTATGGCCATTCTCCGGTTAGCAACTCATACCAAACGGTTCCAAAAGCATAAATATCGGAGGATTTTGTAAATGGAAGTTCTTCCTCTTGCTTTGACATTGGTCTTAAACACTTCATCACTTCCGGAGCCAAATAGCAAAGCCATCCGGGAGGAATGCTGATAGAATCACCTTTCCTGTAATTATCAAGGGATTAAAATTTTAAAAACTAACAAGTGCGTTGTAAATTTGAAATATTTTATCAGTATCAGTAAACATAATTATGATAATACATGAAGTAGTAATCTATTAAAGCGTAATATTAATAGTACAGGTATTTAATAAAAATGAATTGATACAAAATGTTTTTTCACACATTTCTAACTCAAAAAAGAGTCAAGAGTGTGACAATCCATTACAAATACCTTGTTCCTTGGCACAGTTTGGTGACACTGAACAGCCCAAAATCAGTAATGATAACTTTTCCACTTTCCAGAAATATGTTCTTAGTCTTTAAATCTTTGTGGATAATTCCTCGTGCATGCAAGTAACCCATACCCTGAAATACACAATAAAAGACAAATTTGTATTCCTGAGATTTAATCGAATTCTAATGAGTTTATTAATGTCTTCACTCAAATTATTAATTACATTACTGAAAATTAATAATCGTTAAAAAGCTATCAACCATTAACAAACCTGAGCAATTTGCTGAGCCACAAGGACAGTTTTATTCATATTGAATTTGTCTTTCCGAAGGTGAAGATGCGTGTACAGTGATAAACCTTTGCACATAGAAGTAACTATTGCGAGACGTGGTGGTTTCATACAAGCCCCCATAAAGAGAATCAAATTTTCATGACGTGTTTTTCGAAATATTGCTACTTCTTGCTTAAATTGTTCTAATGTTTTTTCGTTGTCTAAGTACGCCATGTCCAATAATTTAATAGCAACATCACCATGCCAGTTTCCACGATAGACAGTTCCAAAATGACCAGTACCGATTTTGTCTCCGATTTTTAACTCATCAAAAGGAATATCCCATTCCCGATTTGACAGCTGTATTACGAGAAACAAAGACAACGTTAATCAAAGGTTATATAACGGAAAGTAATCATTTGTTGCAGTTCTTTAATTAACTTACCGAATTTTGTCTAGGCCATATTCGCTCATTAGGTTCGCCATCAGAAATCTGACTATCTTGACTATCAACTCGAAGTGCCAACGTCTTTTCCGAGTCAGTACTGCCAGAACCAGATGTTTGCGATATGGTTCTATCAGAATCATTGGATTTTTCTGTGCTTGCAAGATCATTTTGGGTATTTATTGGACGAGTTTCCAAAGTGATATCCCGCTCACTCAGTATTTCTAAAATGTTGGAATAAGAGTGTTTAATTGCCAAATTTGTTTAAAGACTAAAACTATAAATCATACCTGGAAAATGAAATAAATGGCTGGTGCAGGATGGAGTAGAAGTCGTTGTTGCGAAAAGAGCTGGACTTGAAGGTGTTGAGCTATTACAACTAGAAGTGTTCGAACTGGAATCCGGACCCTGTCATCAAAACCATTTATTAACACCAATTAATAAATATATGTTTAGACAGTTTTTAAATGTTTCATATGATTATAGTTATTGGTTTTACGGGAAACGGTTGTATATGCATATTTCCAGGAGCTCTAGTAATTTTTCTATCCCTCCTAGTCCAGTTCTGATTCGGCGAAGCCGTAATATTAGGAAATCTATTAGGAATTGTTGGAGAATCCCCTCCTGCAAGATATCCATTAGATTGATTAATAAAAACGTTTAAATTATAATTATTTAATTTCGTAGTAAAGTTTCGACACAAATTATATCTAGATCCGGGTGCTTAAGATTGAATCTATTAAAATATTAAATTTAACTTATATCTGTAATATTATGCAGAATTTTAAAGACACCACTTACCATCTTTTTTAAGAGACTGGGCAAAATGGTTTATAAGTTCAGGTGGCAACCCACACGATGGAGGAACTTTTGGCTCGCAGTCTCGATGGCACTTAAACTTGCACTCCTTACATTTGTAACCAATAATAACTTGTTTACCGCAGTAGTCACAAGTGGAAACTTTGAACATTTTCGTGAAGCGATGAGATATCATGTGTCCCATGCTTCTTGCCAACGTTGGAGTTCGAGGTGACTTAGGTACTTGTAGAGTTGCTAAAATTTTGAAACATAACAATTCTAAATCAAAAATAAAAGGGCTTATAACTTAACAAATTGCCTAAATTGAGTTAAATAAAAAAAGATTGCTTGCTTTTGTGTGGATCGAGATCATCACTGAGGTCATTTGAAAGATGAGACGGTGGCGATTTGATAGGACTCGCAATTAAAGGCGAGGAAGACCCGACTCCATTTAAACTTGAGCCACCCATTGCACTCATGACAATAGAGCCCGACGGTCCTGGAATTGGGTTTGAAGTACACGACGCTGTAGATAAATTTGAGTCCCAAGTATGAGTTGCACCGCAGGCTGGACCCGGCTCGGTTGGCAGCCTCTCACGCCTTTTCGGAGGTAATTGTTCAAGACTATGTCCCAAAGTTAACCATGAATACGAGTATAAATTTAAATTGTGAACACTTGACAAGTATACATCTTGTGAATATAACTTCGGACTACAAATCGTCATTAGTACGGAGTGTACAGAATAAAAGACATTCGACATTCCAAGAAGGATATGTTCAATTTCAAGCAGAAGGTGATACAGCAACACGAGTAGTCACGGATCATCACAGAGCGAGACAACACGAAATGGAACACAACATAACAAAACAATACAAATCACATTAAAACATATAAAAGAAATAAAAACTTGCCATTACAAAATAGAAGCCATACAAAAAATGCTAATTGAAGCGATAGAAATGCAATATTGCAAGGGTAAATAAACACAAAGCAAAATATAAGGCCAACGAAGGTATGAAAACATACATCAGTATTTTCATGGTAACATCTTATGCCGTTTCTACAACTTTCCACAAAATAAAACTTCAACTTTGCCATTCTTTCTGTAAATGTACCTGAGAAAATTGTTTTCCACAAAAATCAATTTAATTTTAGACACATATAGATTTCTACGTCGCAATTGTTTTATCATTAAGTATATAACTGTCGCTATTAACCATTATAGATGGTTGCATGGGCACAGGCTGTGCTTTCGTCTATCTGTCTGTATACATGATAACACAATGACGACTTCAAATCATGTTGTACGCTTATTCTAATGACCCATTAGAACTTCGAAGATGCGAAAAATTAGCAAGAGAAATTGTGTGGTCCTTACAACTGATGTAACTATTATCCGACTGAACATCTTTGCGTATCGCGAATATCAAACATATTCATAATACATTTCATTGACTAATGAAAACAAACTACCGTTCCTTAATTAAAAGTATCATATGACAAATTGTTTGGTCAATTATCAAAAAGTCTCTTTGCGTCAAGCAATTACTTGAATAAAAGGATCGTATTAATTTCGCAAGAAGTGTCTCCATAAAACCCCAAATAAGTCCAATACTCTTCGAAAAAGTAATGACAACAAGTACAACTATATCTATCCAGTACATATACCGAAACCTCGAAATTTCTATACCTGTACTGTAAATACAGCTGTGACGTAACCTTCAGGACATGAGATATTACTGTGTGTGAACAATTAAACTGTAACACATTATGCTGTTTCCAGTTTCATTTTTTAGCTATTACGAGGCTTTTTTTACAAAGTTACCATTGGTTTATTCATTATTTAATTAATTCTAACCGCGTAATATGCTATTAGAGTGAAAATTACATTACATTGCATTTGTGTACGCGATAAAAGGCCAAAGACAAAGTAACAAAGTATAGAATGAATAAAATAAAAAAGATGACAACAACAAACCCAAACACAAACAACATGCTCCAAAAGCGCATACAATAAAAGGTATATTATTTATTTATAAGATTCAGTACGCAAGAAATGGTACTGACAGACCAAAGAGTAATCCGACACCGAGAAAACATTACTAAACTTTAGTAATTGCTAACTAATAATGTATCACACTAACCTGACAAGGTTACTTTCCGATGACGACTCAATCCTATTACCCAGTTGGGACTCATGGGATTTTGATTTTGTCAAAGGAAAGTTTTCTGGCTGAAGATTTGTCAGAGTAACTTGAGTAGTTGTTTCTTGTTTCTTCCGTGCTGGTGGAGTGGTTGGAAACCTTTTATCTGCAATTAATTAGTGTGTAATAACTTAGTGATTGTTCTATATAAACAAAAGTTCGTAGTCAAAAGTCACAACAACAGTTAATTAATAAATAAGTTATTAATAGTTATCTTTCTTTTCACGCAGTTGACTGGAACTAGTAGTACTTGTTAGAAAGACATATTATAAGTATACAAGATATATAGCTCTATAGGTCATAACAGACTTAGAGAATATAAATGTATAAAACATTATTATGTATGCATTAGACTTTTATGATAAGTTTATACATACACTTTGTTTTACCTTTTCCTTTGACAGGAGGAGTAGATGGTGGCGTCGATCCAGCGTCTACGGAACCAGGTGAAGATGGGGAAAATACAGATGAGTTTGTAGGGGAGTAGATATTTGGGTGAGAGCCTGGTGAAAAAGCAGACGAAGATAGAGATGAAGGTGCCATAGTAGTGACAGGTGTACACGGGGTGGTAGAACAAGAATGAGATGCTGGACCAACGTTACCACCAGAATGTCCATTATTGTGGTTGAGACATTCTTCCGAAGGAACTGAACTTCTGGCTGCTCTTGTTCGTTGGATTCTCGGAGAAGATGTGGACATATGTATACCTTCACTTGCAACTTTGTGCATGTCCCAAGAATCCCAGTACAAGTCTGACAGATCATTGTTCAAAGATAGAGTGCTGGACTGAGAAGCTTCTCTGCTATTTGCCTCCGATTGAACTCGGATTACTTCTGCTTGAGTGGACAAAACATAATTTATTTACATTTCATTGTCACGAAAAAATACAACCGATTTAAATGGGCAGTTTCCTATCACTAATGAGACTGCGATGAGGACTAACCTGTATATCTTCTCAAATTATACAATGCTCTTGTAAGTCGTCGAATTTCTTCATCGTCCGCATGATTTTCATTCATCAATGAACGAATTTCATGCTCAGATCGTTCCTTCAGCGACTCTAGACTTGGCACTTTGCTGCAGATACACTAAAATAATAAATTGCAAAACAATTAGAAACAATAATTAAATCTTTTTCGACAGTGCTGCAGATATTACATTTGCTATATGATATTCATATATGTATCACGTAAAAATGAAATAACAAACTTGAATTAGTGACGGCGTTAGACCAACAACTTGAAGCCATAGTTGTAATGAAGGACCCTGGAAGTTAGCAGGTAACTTCTGAGGAGGAATGCGTTTCTTTGCAACTAACTGAGCACTAAATAGCTTGACTAATTTTCCCTAAAAGAAAGAAAGCATTAAAACCTTGAAAATGAGTACAATAATAACGTTTAAAGCATATTTTAATGATAATAACAAAATCTGATGATAGATAGATATCGTCTTAATAGCACTGCTTCTCTCTTCATATACTTATTATTTACATACTCGTCACATAACAACAACCACATTAAATTTTACTACCAATTATACTTTACAGCCCACGTAAGAGGAGATGGTACTTTGAAAAATAGTTAGTGTACTCAATCCCATTATTCTGGTGGCAATGCAACACGATCATTAGAACTGTAAGAAATTTGCAATGTTTTCCAACGGCATTACTTATGATGTAAATGATTAGTACCTAATTATTATCCAATAACAAATAAGTCCTTGGAATACAGATGTGAAAAGTACAATAATTTCAAATAATTACTTTCTAATGAACAATAAGGAAAATGCCATTTCAGCCAGTAGTATATTAAAATAAAAGTCAAAATAGAAACATGTCATTACAACTTAAATCATTTTGGATTGAATTAAAAAACAGTGCTGGGTTTTTGGGTATTTATAGTTAATGTCTCTAATGCTCTCGTATAAAAAAATTATAACCGCAAGTAGCAAAATGTCTGTATCTTAAACTTATTATTAGCTGCTTTTAGTATCCAATCTAGATATCTATTAATGGCTAATGCTAATAACAATACAATCAACAATCCACCCTTCGAAATTAAAATACGATGCTTTTGAATTACTAGTATTTATAATTAATTATGACTTATATACAAATAGCCAATATACTTGCTCAAAAACAGAATGGCAAATGTCATTCCCTGAAATCTGAGGGTATAAAAATAAATAAAAAAGTTATTCTAACTGTGTAATCTGCAAAACGTTAAGCCACTTCCATCTAAACTAAATGAATCATTAATTCACAGAAGAAAATTTATTACTGTTTGTCTAAGTACTTCAGGTCTGTATAATGATTCTGACGCTTTTGGCGATGTCTATTGCATTAATTAGTTTGTAAAACAAACTGAGAAAAAATAATTGGGTAATCCCAAAATTGATAATATAATTTGTAATTAACAATTAAATTCTACAAGGTAAAATATATTGTATTTCAAATATCGCTTTTCCTAAAATAATTAATATCATTTTACATGTTCAATGTTTATGTTTACGTGTTTTACCCAATAATTATGATAAACACAAAACACATGACATAATATATATACATATATATAATATATATTGTAATTTTGTATTTGAGAATTAATCTACACAAAATACAAAAAACATGAAGGGGAGACTGAAACGACTTAAAGAAGAATAAAACTGATGAAAATGTTTTAAAAACTGAAATAATTATAACTAATTACCTCCAAAGTACGAATTTCTTGATGAGTAATTTCAGCACTGGTGGCACATTGTGTTCGAAGACCGTCAAGCCGTTCAGCAGAAAGACTAATAATTGGTTGAAGTACATTAAGAGTTTCTAGTGCAGATTGTTCCGTATTTTTGTCCATCCTTAAGAATTAACGACAAAACTTCCAATTGAAAATAACTAGCATTGTTGACCAAAATCAACAATCAACAATAAAAACGTAAAATAAATAATAGGAAAGGGGAGAGACAGACATGTACACACTTTCAAGGAAGGCGGCACTACTGGGCCAAGTGAAACTCTACGGTTCTTCTTTCTACTATAAAACTCTGTAAACTCTGTATGAACTGGGTCGGTCGCGTCGTGGTGAAAGTACATCGTTTCATTTCCTATATCAAATAATATTCTCGCCAAACATATATATTATAACGTTTCAACAGTTTCAAGACCAAGACGTAGGTTATGTATGTACCTCCATTCCATCTCCATCCTTGGCTGTAATATGTATGTGTCTGTATTTATATCATTACCAACATTGCATCTCTACTAGATCTCTAGTTTAATCCCAGTCTGTACTTTATAGAGTAAAACAGGTAGACACATAGGCAGCAGTAGGCAGTAGGCTTAAATACGTTGTGAGTGAGTGTAGAAGTTGTGCGGTGCAGTACGGGACACACTGTACACTCTTAACCCTATCACAACCGAATGTGCAAAAACACAGTATGGAGCCTCAACGTATGGTTAACCCATATAATTCGGACTATTTTAGGTTCTTTAAATTTGACGAAGTTGTTTTTGCAAGATAATTTTAATTACAAATTCAATTGTAGTTTTAAATTTTAAACAGGAAAATTATATACTTTGTATATTTTATCCATTTTCCGCGCTTGAGCATTTGAGCTCATGGATATTTTAATTCACTAACGAATGCGGAAGCTGATTTTGTTATTAATTTTTTTACGAGCGTAATCTTCGGATGTCATAATTATAATACCTAGCAGGCCTAGCACTGGAATGACTTTAGGAAATTATTCTCAAAATAAATGTATTTTTTAATGAAAAACCAGCAAATTATATGGCATTAGGTATATTACTTAGGTAGCAAATGATTACAAGACTCATTGAATTCCATTATATGCATCTTGTTCATTCAAACGAATCTGTGAAAAGATTAGTAGATATTCAAAAAATGCATTATGTATATATGACACAAAAAATAATCATGCATAGGTAAGTACAACAACTAATAGTAATTAAGGCCTAAGGATGATTCTGAATTTTGAATTTTAATTTCAAATCTATTTTTGAAAACTAGAGTACCCGGACGTTACATTTCGGTGCAAGCTGGTGTGTAGTAATACCCTATGCATCTCCCACAGATAAACCATGAAACCCGAGCCATTCCCCTGTTACTGTTCCCTGTGCATGTCCCAGAAGCTTTTTATTACTCCCCGTCGGCGTGAATCTTACGCGTAGTAGTAGTAGTGTAAGACGAAGATCAGTAACACATCACGGTATAAGATAATCTTATCTTTAATAATCCTTTACCGTATAGTACAGTGCAGTCGACCCTCGACAGTCTATAGAAAGATTGCAGTATCGATTTATGTTATGTATAGAAGGTAGTACGAAGTATGTGGGGTACTACAACCAAATCTTAAGTACGTATACATATATATATATACATATATATATATATATATATACATATATATGTATATATATGCATATACTATACTTACATTAAAAGCGTAGCAGTAGTATAGTATTGTAGTGTGATCGAGGTTGAAGTTCCCTACCTACTACCTACTGTACCTACCTACACGATATTATTATGGACATTATTACTTGTTTGTGAAAGGCTACGATACTAGGATACTACTACTCCACTACTACTACTTCTGATTTTGGACATTAAACACACAAAGACACAGCTAACAAGTTACACGATGCGCAGCGCGGTGTTTTCCGTATAATAATAACTTGACAGTTTGAATGTGTGATGAAGATGAACAGTTCCCGATACTTGCACCACTATGCAAAATGTCACATTCACAACGTACAAACTATACATTACTAGTAGCTATTTTAGAGTTATACGTAAAATACTACTACATCCTGCATAATATAACAGGTGAAGGTTACTACTACTACTACTACTACTACTTATGTAACACATGAATGACACTACACACACTGACGACACAAGAAAACGCCCGTTGCCCCGAGTATCCTCTTCAAAGGTCAATATAATAACAGGGTCCTACAGACGTTCTTGTAGTAGCTACTTGAACTTGTTAGTATTTTCATGTCAGAGATATTTTGATGGGAACCTCTTGACGATTCATGTTCGTCTTCTACTGCAGCATGCAAACACTTAACCTGTCTGAGATGTTTATGCAATGATTATTAAGAATGAATAGCTGTGTCTAAAATCAATAGTCCGCGGACCAATGGTAATTTCAAAATAAGGTTAATTGGTGACCTGACCCGGCTGACCCTAGCAACACAGTTAATTGGAATTAGCAACGCTAATTAAACCCCTTTCGAGCTCCAGATAACCTGACCAGTTCCTCAGCGGACTATTATTTTTAGATAAGTAGATGCAGCTATTCCATTCACCTATAACTACTATCACAATATTGTATTAAATTAACTAACAGCCCCATGCGCCTTCACATTGTAATTTTTAACAGATTTTCTCAATAAATCAAAATACCTATAGGTCCAAAGGATGAATGTTGCAATTTGGACAAATTGGCGTCTAAAAACTATACATAATATCAAACAGTGTTACGTGACTTCATAACTGTAGTAATAACTTCTTACAATAATACTTTATTTAACCTTGCATTTTTGATAAGGCACCTATTCTATTTAAAATAAAATAAACCAATTCATTTCAAAACAATTTACTGCACTTAAACCATACGAATATATTTTCTGAAAGTCTAGATCATATAAACAAATAATTTATTTTGAGACGATTTAGCGTAAGTACTGTATAGTGTATACATATAATGATCCATTTTAGAAGACGGATTTTAAAACTAAAACAATCCAATTTGTTGGTACAATTGGGATTATTAAAACTAAAACAAATTACCGGTATGTTTGTATACGTGGAAATATTTGAACTAAAATATTCAATTTGGTATAATTAGGGACATTTACTGAACTAAAACTATCTGGAAAACGATGCTGTATCCAGAAATTCTACACACTACGTATACTATTTAATAGAAAGGTAGAAAATCAGTTTTATACTCTCTCCCTAATGTAATTAACACTTAAAAATATTAAAGAATGAAAAGTTAGACTTTGAACACTTTCGAATCGATCGATATTACTGGATGACTGAGTATTTTCCATCGATGATAATTTCTATCAGTTCAAGGAAACAATTTTACCTACTTTGGATTTTAAAACTTTTTCCTGGAACTGAGGAATTTAGTGATAATCCTTCTAATAGAATATTCGGGAATTCAAAAGTTTTCAAAGTTTAACTGATCATACTATATATTATCACTCAGTTACATAATTTGTACATAATTGTAGATAATACATTTAATATTATTTGACTAATCACCACTCTCCTACACAACACTCGTAAAGACTTTTGGTTTCTTGATATAAAAGTACACAATAAATTAATACTGAATTGTTGAGTCCCTCGACGTTTTGCTGTTCCGTTGCAAGAATTTCCATCAATTCTCACTCAGTTACATAATTTGTACATGATTGTAGATAATATATTTAATATAATTTGACCACTCACTACTCTCCTACATAACACTCTGTACAGACTTTTGGTTTCTTGATATAAAAGTACACATTAAATCGATCCTACATTGCTGAGTCCCTCGACGTTTTGCTGTTCTGTTGCAAGAATTTCCATCAATTCTGGATATTTACTTGGAACTTGCAGAATGTTCTTTATTGAACGCTGAAATATTGAATTTATTTATTATCAGTTAATTGCATAAATAAAAATAAGCAATCAAAATTGAAACTGACATAAAATATATTAAAATTGTCAAAGGATTACATCCAAAGAGGCTTTCACTTGATTACAGAAAAAACCAGCCTTTGCAGTCCACTCTATCCGACTTGAACTTTCGGGAAACAAGACACAAAAGTCCTTTACATCTGTATAATAAAAATAAAAATAATAAAAATACAATATTGAAAATAAAAAAAACAAATAGGAATTGTATTTATTATAACTTAATTCAATCAGGATATCACTCAATAACTTCAATGTTTCGTTCTCTGTTATTTTTAAAATGTTATTGTTATGCATTTTTCTTTCCTATTGGCACGCTGTATATTATTTGACTTACTTGCAACAAATGATTGAAGGGAATACACAATTTTCGAAGCCTCATTTTCAGTAGGCCAAGTAGTTTTCTGCATAAACATGCGTATACACTTTTCTCTGCATTGGAGACTCCGGAAATATGTTTCCTCCGAAACTGAACTCTTGGTAACTTTGTTGTCACTTGCGAACAGCAAATCCGCATAGATACCCCCAACATGTCCATTTCCAGACTCCTTTAAAAGTAAGATGAAATGCATTTTAGAACTGCCACATTTAATTATCTTAAATGCATAATATAATCTAACAATGAATGGTGAATGACTTACTCCAAAAGCTGGAGGTTTCTGAATGTCCACCCATCTGAAGAAGACCGACGACTCCTTACCCTTCCAGTCTGCATTCCCAATCCACACACAGAAATTGTCCAGTTTCTTAACGTCAACGTATTCGTAGTTATTTTTCAGGTTGACGTCTATTTCGTCTCCACAACATGGCAAAATTGGAGCTCCTTTGAGCAAAGCTAATTCCAAATCTGTAAAATTCATTTTTGGAAGGATCCACAAGCTCAAAACTTGTATGTTGTATTTATTTGGTTTTGAAGTTTACAGTGATAGTCTACTCGATCTCCAACCACTCCAACGTAATGACTGATGACTAACTATGAACTAATACTCATAATTTAAGAAAATTAAATTCACGCGTCATTTCCTCGATTTATTTGCGTTTCTGAAACACAACTTTACACGATGAATGGACTCAATGGACTACCTGTTTCAAAAATACTTTGCAGTGGTTATAAAAAAATACATTATAACAAACATAATAATGAGAACGAAAATTATTATGGCACACACGGTCATTGTTTCACGATTAATTAACCACTCTAAAGCCATCATAACAGCTGTACTATGTGCAAATTTACGAAACAACCAACAATGTGCAAATTACAAAACAACTAACTACTACTAAACTAACAAGACTAACAACTAACAACGTGTTTCTTTGCCGGTGCGCGCGGGCACACTACTCAACTCATTACATAATTACATTATAATAATATTGACTGCTACAGGTTTAGACTGTGTGAGTTGGCCGACAGCCGTCAGTAAGTTGACCGACAAATGAATAGCCGACAGCGAATAAGGCGACGCGCGACGGGCGACGGATCACTCACAAATTCACTTTCACAGAGTAGTCACGGGCCACGGGTCATGGCGATGGAATAAAACGACAGAGGAGAAAGTTGTTCCCCTCGATCTCAGGGTCAAGCCTAGGATGAAAAGGTCGCCTTATAAATGTATCGATTCAAAAACTTATCAAACACGAAACTTTATAGTAACCCCAAAAGAGTTATCATTTGAATAATACAGAATTAAAACTTCACGAGATTTTAATCGCAACCTGCTAAACCTCCGAAAGTTTATCTAAACTCTAAACCCTTACGGAGTCTTATTTAAACCTCTCGGAACGGAACTGGACCAAATATTTTGTCAACATACTGAAAATACTCGCCAAATACGTCTACAGAATCTCACCATTGTGTTTTTAGTATTTTCTATTTTCAAGAATATTTTTCGGAATGTATTTAAAATACATTACAACAAAATACATCAAAATATAATTCTTTATCATAATATTCCCCTGGGCTGAGTGCTTTTTACAATATTATAATTGTGCTTTTCTTTATTATACCAATTGATAGTTCTCATTGCTGGAAATCTTGAAATGCCTACCATAATAAATGGTAGATATATTCATATTATATTGCTGGGACATTAACATTTTTCAGTAACTACATACATAGAGACACTGTATAAAGTCTACCAATCAAAACAAATATAATTGATTTCGAGTTGATATTTCAATGCAAAGTTTGTCTACTGTACTGATTTATAAACTGAATTTACAAAGTTTATAACTGTATACAATTGAAAAAACGTAGATATTAGTGGGCTTCACAATTAGTAATTGTGGAAAACCCTCAGTTTGGGCAAATTGGCGTCAAAAAATTAACGTCAAACAGTACAACGTGACTTCAGAGCTGTAACAATGACTTCTCACAAGAATTACTTTATTTAGTCTTTTATTTTGGAAAAAGTATTCGATTTAAAATAAACGAACATGTTTTAAAACAATTAACTGCATTTAAACCTATATGAACAAATTTTTGAGTCTAAATCATACAAACGAAGAGTTTATTTGGAGACAATTTAACGTAAAGCAGTGTGTACATATTGGAATATAATGTTTAAACTAAAATAATATAAATTATTGATACAATTGGGAAAAGTGTTTGTATACGTGGAAATATTTAGACTAAAAGATTCAATTTGGTACAGTTTGGGGCATTTATTGAACTAAAACTATCTGGAAAAGGATGTTGCGTCTTAAAACATTATGTATACTAGTAATAGGAAGTTAGAAAAACAGTTTTATACTCTCTCACTAATATTATAATTAACATTCAAAAATATTATATTTGAAACAATGATAAGTTCGACTTTGAACACTTTCAAATCGATAGATATTACTGGATGACTGATTAGTTTACATCAGGAAGATAGTAATTAAATTCACCAGTTCAAGGAAATAATTTTACCTACTTTAGATCTAAAATATTCTTCTAGGTCTGACTTTATTGATAATTCTTCCAATGCAAAATACTCAGACATTAAGTAATATTTTTCTATGCAAAAGTGTTCAAAGTTGAACTGATCATAACTCTGTATTATCACTCAGTTAGTACTGTACATAATTACGATGCATCAGATTAAAGTACACATCAAATTGATCCTACATTGTTGAGTCCCTCGACGTTTTGCTGTTCTGTTGCAAGAATTTCCATCAATTCTGGATATTTGCTTGGAACTTGTAGCATGTTCTTTACAGAACGCTGAAACATTGAATTTATTTATTATCAGTTATTGCATAAATAAAAATAAGCAATCAAAATTGAAACTGACATAAAATATATTAAAATTGTCAAAGGATTACATCCAAAGAGGCCTTCACTTGATTAAAGAAAAAACCAGCCTTTGCAGTCCACTCTTTCCGACTTGAACTTTCGGGAAACAAGATACAAAAGTCCTTTACATCTGTATAATAAAAATACAACATGAAACTAAAAAACAAATAGGAATTGTATTTATTATAACTTAATTCAATCAGGATAATCACTCAATAACTGCAATGTTTCATTCTCTGGTATTTTTAAAATGTTATTGTTATGCATTTTTCTATCCTATTCGCATGCTGTAAATGCTGTTGCTGTATATTTGACTTACTTGCAACAAATGATTGAAGGGAATACACAATTTTCGAAGCTTCATTTTCAACAGTAGGCCAAGTAGTTTTCTGCATAAACATGCGAATACACTTTTCTCCACACTGGAGACTCCGGAAATATGTTTCCTCCGAAACCGAACTTTTGGTAACTTTGTTGTCACTTGCCAACAGTAAATCCGCATAGATACCCCACACATGCCCATTTCCAGACTCCTTAGAAAGTATCATGAAATACATTTTAGCACTACAACATTTAATTATCTTAGATACATATAATATGTATACACTCACATTTGCAGTAATTCTTCCCAACAACTCCAGCGCTCGTTTCTTGTAGATAAAACAGTTTTTCCCGTTGACATCTTCTTTACCGTGGGTGATGCAGTATGATACTACAGTCAAGGCTTCAACATCAATGAACTTATTTGATTTTAAATCTAAAACGCGGTTGTATGCAGTCAGTACGTCATCAACTGCAGTGAGTATAAGTCCTATCGTTATGACATTTTCCCAAATTTTACACACTTCATAGTCACATTTGAGTGCATTCGTCAAAGCATTCAAAGCCTGCTTATATTTTTTTAATTCCTTGTACGCAGCTCCCAAATTGTTCCAAGCTTCGAAATCCTATTAAAACCAAATTGGAATATCACTTGCTTATAATTAATAATACATTATTGTGTGCTCATTCCTTACATGTATGACTTTATTTTTATATTCCTTATATGTACACTTACTTCATAGTTGAGATTAACGCAGTGAAGATATGCTTTTGCACATTCTTCCCACTTTTTGCATTCCATCAGGGAGTATCCCAGCGCTGACCAAACAGAATATTCTAAGCCATTCAGCTTCACTGCTATTTCAAAATGTTCTGCTGCTTTATCGTACTGAAAAATATACAATCACAGTTTTGGTTAGGTTGCAACAATATTAGTCACATTCACATTTTTACGTATTACATTATTGACATTTTAATAATTGTACCTGCTTCTTGCGGAAAAAGTAATAACCCCATTGCCTCTGGCAACGTCCGCTTTTGTTACTGGAAAATTCCCAAGCCTTTTCATAGTACTCGGTATTGTCAGTTACATCACCCAACAAAACCCACAACTTCACTGTTTCCTTTTTAGCCAATTCATCTCGAATAATTTCTTCAGCCTAAAATTCATGCAATTTATAAACAAAAATAAATTATGAATCTGCAAAAATTCTCAATTTTAAATAGTAACATCATGAGGGATTGATAAAGTGGCCCACCTTATGACGTAGTTCCAACTTCTGGTAACACTCAATGGATTTTTCCCAAACATTCAATTTATTATATATAAACAACGCATCTTTAGTACACCCAAGGGACAGCCATATATCAGCCATAGTTGTCTACATATTTAGCATTCACTATTTATTAGTAATGCACTTTATATTTACAATATATATAGTATATTTCCCTATGTTATGTATCATTATGTAATACATCATAATGGGTATATTCATACAATAAGGAAAACTTGAGTCAATTTCGAAAGCTTACCTCTACTTCAGAACAAGTTGCATGTCCGCATGCAAAGAAATACTGATACCGAATTTGTTGAGAATTCTGGGAAGCTTTAAGCTCACGAGTAAGTATCTAAATATTTTTATATCATAAGTTATGGATATTATTGTTTGGAATACTAAAATAGATAGATATTGAATTGAAATAGACATTTAGTATTTACTTCTAACTGCTCCAAAGAACGCTCTACTGTTCGTCTGTGATTACACTCCAATACGGAACGCTGATAAAGTGCTGTCATTTTTACTCCCCACAAAAGCGGATCGTCAATTAAAACCTATATATAAGTGAACATTAATTATAATTTTAATTACAGGTAACCATCACCAATATTCATAATATCCAAGTTGCACATACAGACAGAAAAGCCTCTAACTCTTCGTTATGCATTTCATCCTTCGGTTGAGACTTCTTAACAAAGATCCTAAACACAACGAAATATTTTTGTGAGAATGACTTTAGAAAACGATACAAAATCAACAGCGACAATTTACGCATATAAAAACTTACAACTTTGACAAAATATAGACGTAGTCAATTGACGTCAAACTTTGTCTATCAAACGCATTCTCAGTAGAGTTTTCGAAAGCTATCTTGTCCAATCGAGTGTCGTCAGTTAGTTGACAAACCTAAAAACATTAATATTGCAAGTGAACCAAAAACGATTATTAAATATATAATAAATATAACCGAATAGGAAACTGACTATGAAATGTAATAATACCTGTGGATGGGAATTTGGTGGTAAAGTGTTAAATACATCCTTAGAATTATGTTGATCAGGTTGTGTTATTCGCGAAAGTTTTATAGCTAATTGTGGCAATGCAGTTTGTTGATACTTTGTTCTTTTTCCCAATACACCTACAAATAAAAGACATTTTTGAAACACTTCACATGGAAAATATTTTGCAGTACTTAATAATACCAATACTAATATTCATTATACCTAAGGTGTTTGCAATAAGGCCGTTTTCTTCTTCGGCCATAGTCAGAGAAGATTTTGCACTGACTACATCATAATAAAACAAATAAATGTCGACTAATTCGCAATGATACAAGGTGGAAAGATCTTTATGGGTAGATAAGACTGAAGAGAATTCTTGATTCGACATATATTGTTTAATTTTCAAATGCAGGCTAGGACTTTTTTCTTCCAACAATTTTTGATTAAGAAATGAACACCGAATTTGCCACCAAACAACACTAGGACAAACATTTGCATCCACGCAGCTCAAAAGCATGGAAGCAGTTGCCAGGAATTCGGGGAATTCAACATTTTCTTTCAACCCTTCCCCTTCTGGATCCAGAAAATTGATTAACCGATCTGCAGAAAGCGTGCGTTCTAACATTTCTTTATATCCAGTGTCCAATTCTTTCTGTGCTTCTAAGTAATTAAATACGAGATAAATCTTGATAAATGACGCTGCCCATAAGAGGCAATTTTCATTCCTACAAAAGTGAAGATATTCAAGAATGAAGAACAAAATAAAAAGTAAAACTGAAAGTGGTATTCATGTAACAATCAATGGTTAATGACTTACTCTCCAACTCCTTGAGGTTTTTGAATGTCCATCCATCTGACGAATGTAGAAGGCTCCTTACTTTTGTCCTTCCAATCTGCATCCCCAATCCACACACAGAAATTGTCCAGTTTCTTAAAGTCAGCGTATTCGTAATTATTTTTCAGGTCGGCGTCTATTTCGTCTCCACAACATGACAAAATTGGTGCTCCTTTGAGCAAAGCTATTTCCAAATCTGTAAAATTCATTTTTGGAAGGAGCCACAAGCTCAAAACTTGTATGTTGTATTTATTTGGTTTTGAAGTTTACAGTGATAGTCCAGTCGATCTCCAAAGTAATGACTGATGACTAACTAACTATAAACTAGTACTAAAGTCCGGTGACTGTTCCACAATTAATTACTCATGAACAATGCATTTTAACAGCTGCCTGTACTACTTGCTTTGCAAAACAACACAACGTGCGAATTAACAAAATAACTAACAACGTGTTTCTTTGCCGGTGCGCGCGCTAGTCAGCATGCACAATCTCAACTTATTATTACATTGACTTTGACTGCTACAGGTTTCAACTATGTGAGCTGGCCGACAGCCGTCAGTGAGTTGACCGACAAATGAATAGCCGACAGTGAAGATGGTGAGAATGGTGACAGGGAGGGGAGAGGATGGTGACTCTCAAAATCAGTCTCACAGAGTGGTCAAAGTGGTCATGGAGATGGAAACAGCAGACACCGGAAAAAGTTGTTCTCTAGGAGAAAACACATGAATTTCCTCTGCGCTAACAATTCCAGAGCCTTATCAAATCTGTTCAAACCTTGCATAAAATTGAATGCATAAAGTATCTCCGATACTTAATAAACCCCTTTTTACAAAACGGACTCTTAAGATTTACCGAAGAAAATATATTTGAAATATATTTTTATAATTTAACCTCCTGTCCCACCACTGCACTACAAACCCGATCCATTGCAAGCACTACTTTTCTGCACAGACGACAGACAGACAGACAGACGGACATTCCTATAAAGTACCTTGACGGTACTTAATAATTAGATACATTAAATAAATAAAAAGCATGAATGAATGCACTTAATTCTAATCAATGATTCACTCATCTACGTATGTAGTATGTATGTAGTATCTTAGGAACGTTTTGCGATGCACGTTGCTCATAGCTATGTATGAAATATGAAAAGACATGATTTTATAAATACCTACAAGCAAAAAAGGTTATTATTGATCTGACAAAATTGAAAAGCATTGTTGCATTGCAGATTGCAGTCCTAGAATCCGCGATTTAGTTTGTACTGGTACGTGGTTTTTTCTAACATGAATTAGAAAATCATAGTAGAAACTCTAACGTTTTTGAATACTTAGGAAGGATGATTGTTTGACAACCGGATGCTCCTCCTTATTCTTTCCTCGCCGATCTTTCGATCGATTGTAAGGAGCGCGGATCGGATGTGGGATCGGAGAAAGTAGAGAAGAAGGAAGAGAAATTGTAATAATAATCTATAGAACCGCCTCAGTGAGTGAGTGAGAGTGTTTGAAGTGAAGTTAGAAAATAGGCTGCAATGAAGGTTGTTCTTGAAAGCATTGTGTCTTCTACAGATGTATACACGTTATAGAATAGCAAAGTAAAGTAGCAAACAAGTAGCAACTAGTACATCTGACGTCTGTCTGTCACAAACTTCGAGGCGACTCTTTTGTCTGCTGTCTATTGATTATCTTGTTTGCTGTGTGGGTGGGTATTAAATTATTACACTTCCATTTCGACTCACAGTTTTCATCATTCTGACCTCGACATCAAATATTTAGAAATAACATTGTTGATTGTGATTCCCAATCCCAGACCAGGGTGGTGTTCGTCATTTCATTATCTATTTACTTCACTTGAGTTGAGAGCTTTATTGGATTTCGCATTGTTTTCGGAACCAGCGACAACCTAATAACATTAGGTACATTCAACATTTCTCATTTTCATTAAATCTTAAGTGCCTAATCACTAATTCATTGGTAGATGAGGTCACGGAATACCATGTACGTCTTACGTCTACGTGTAATTTTATTTCCGCATTAAATGTTTTTTGCTTTCAAATATTCAGAATTTATGGAAAACGCTGGCTGTAAAAATTAGGGCTGGATTAATTCATAAGGTAGGACTTTCATATAAGGAAGGACCATTAATACGTAATAGGACTGCGTAATTAAAATAAGCTCACTAAATATAATAACCAGTGTACGCAATAATATAACACAAATTAAAATAATACAAGCCTGGGCGCACTTTTGTGAAAATGGGAAAACAAAATATTTTTAAATTTGAAAATAACAAAACACATACCAAAATAATTTTGCCAAAATACAAAATACATTCGTCGTTCATACTTCAATACGTGACATTACAATTACAACCAATTTAATATGCTAAGACCAATGAATACTATTACCAATTGCAACTAGTAACTAAAATATACTAATTTCGAGGGTATTTTACTAGGGTTTTTAATTAATAATGTACTGGCAATACTTTTTTCAACCTTCAAAACATTAAATACTTTTCCCAAAATACTTTTTCAAGATACACAGATAATTTGTCAAAATACAAAATTCTTTTTGTGAGTATTTATTTCAAATACGTTATACGTTTTAACAAAATATTTTGCTTAGGTTCGAGAAAAAAATACACTGTTGATTGATTGTGCGAAGAAACGACCGATACCCGAATAACTATTATTCGGTAATTTCCCCTGACCAATTCGGCATAGCAGAGAGCGTATGGGACAATTTATCAAAATTTAAAATTGCCAAAATGTGGGTTAAATAACATTTCCTCTAATTTAAAAATGAGTTACTGAAACATACATTACTGCTCCAAAACTGTATTTTTTCCATCTCCTGTTTCGAATCAGCATTAACCCACTAGGCGTCAAAATAATTAACTCCATTGGGCACTTAGAAAGTTCCTACTTTTTTTGGAAAGAGTATTTTCAAAACTAGCTAGCCTTAAATGTTAAACATATCCCCACTGCGCCACTCCCTACAATAATAGATTTATTGTTGTATTTTAATTTGCGCACCCTTTGACCTAGATCCTTTGACTTGACCTTGCATTAAACTAAATGGACACTTATTGTTATAAAAAGACCGCGTATAAATATTCGTTCCAACGGTTTATTGTAAAAGTTTCAGAGTTTCATGAGATAGAAGTTATAGAAGTTGACATTTTAATATATTTTTTATCAATTCATATAGAGTTGAGGCCATAGTTGGTTCTCCAATTAATCTACTTATCTTACCAAATTACCAAATAGTTCCGGAACTATTTAAGTGCCCAGACTTATTTTTCACGTACACATGTTTTTGATTAGTTAGTGCAAACCAACTTTATCTTTGATTTTGATTTGATTACTTTATATTATAGCTTGTCTAACACCATTCGGCTCTAAAACATTTTTGTTTTATTTTAGGTGTTTGTGTGACTTGAGTGATGTGAAGATAATACCCAGCCAGTTTATTAAACGCAAATGAGGTAACAATTAGACGTCAAGGTATTATTTGATTCTTTGATATTTGAATAATTATTTACACAATTTTATTTTTAATTTACGTTCACATATATATGACATTGTCCTTGTGTTAGTAATAGTCTGTTTTGCAAATTGATTTTAGATGGATGATGTAAATCGATTGAAAGTGGCCATTGGAGTAAATCTTGCACGATTTTTTAAATGATGACAATCACGCTATTTCCATCATGGAGTCAATAAATCTAGTGATATCTGAGCCACTCGGTTGGATCCTTAAGCAATGCGGACAGTTGATACCATTCGGATTGGCACCAATTGGATCAGAATCGTCGCTATTCGGCGGTACGTGTAGAGTGTACACAGATGAATTCAATATTATGATGTTGCTTGTTAATTTGTTGGAATTTAAAAGGACTATATTATTAAATGACTAAAATACTTAATTTTCTAATCATTCAGACCCAAAGGAATGGAAGGAAGTGAAAGTGACTCCATCAATCTCTATTTTAACTTGCGAATCGGAATTAAGATGTCCTGCTGACTGTTGTGGTCAAAAACTTACCAAGCATCATCATTCTTTTGATGCTCACGTGCGTGAACATGTCGGTTTAAAGAAGTCAGAAGCATTAAATACAAATCGTACTAGTGACAATAAAGAAGTCCCTTTTAATTATTACTGCAATCATAAGGGATGCATATACTCCATGTATGATGGTGACCGTTTCTTCACAAAAATGAAGTACCTTAAACAGGTATTGGTACACTGCTAGCAAATTTTTGATTTATAGTGTTAATATTCTGAAATATTTCTCTCATAAATTAAATTGTGTTTTTTGTTACAGCATTACCTGAAAGTTCATGCCCCAAAAACATTTGTCTGCCCCCAGTGTCAAAAGTCGTTTGGAACCGCCGTATTTCTAGAGATACACTCTCGAATGTGTGGTCAACATTTCATTTGTTCATGCAACTCTTCCTACAGTACTCTGGAAGCTTTGCAAACACATGCTAGAAGAAAGTGTCATACATATGACCATGCTGGTTATAAAAACATTCTAAAGTAAATTTTAAAAGTTTCACAAATACTTTTTGTACTTTACATTATAATTGTAATTTTATATAAACTAATTTGGTTTGATATGAAATAGGTCTGTCAAACAAGCCAATTTAGCAACTAAAACTGATGAAGAAAAACCAGTGGACTTGCTTGGCAAGAAAACTAAAAAACAGCAACCATATGCTTTGCTGCCAAAACCAAATGGCATTGTTGGAAATCTTGTCTCTCCATGGGTTTTTGATGAATGCTCATTTCCTTTAAAAGTGGACTTTGGAACGCAAACCAGTCCTATGAATTCGTCACACCATAATAGTAAGGCAGCAAGTCATGACTCTCAAAAAATGACGAAGAGGAAGAAGTCTGCGGAAACACAAACCAGTCAAGTTAGAGTTCGAATCTCGACTGAAACGCAAACAGCTAATGTAATTAAACGTCGGAGATCTAATCGTAAAAAGCAATTGGTGGAAGCAGAAACTCAGTGTCAGACAGAAACAGAAAAATTAATTATGTCTTCCAATTTAAGAGACCCAACAGTGGAATACAAAACCAGACCAGATTATTTAATGGATCCTTTTCTCCTCTATGCTATGGGTACTGCCAAAGAAACAAACAATAGAACCAATACTACGGGTAGCTTGTTAGATGAAATGACTGGCTATGATGTAAAATTCGAAAGAAATGCTTCCAGTGAAACTATAATAGAAAACATTTTAAG
>JABASD010001685.1:0-36094 GCA_019776165.1 Pogonognathellus flavescens
AACATAATGTGATTTTTTTATCAGCGGCCGCTTGCCGCCCCTAGACCCTGCCGCCCTAGTGCACTTGCACCGTCTGCACCGGTGGTTTTTACGCCACTGAGTACCTATTTACAAATACAAACTTGAATAAAACTGACGTTGGTTGGTTGGTATTGTTATTTACTGAGACGTTCATTTTTAGGCACAAATGCTTTGTGTCTGTCTGTAGCTATCTCTCGTGCCTTACTGACGCAATGGAATGTCTCAGAAAAGATATTCTTATATTCGTGTGCATCAAAAGTGTATTATGCGATATGATAACTAATATGTTATGCGTGCGTACACAGGTTAAATGTTTATCATTGGTGAACTGCCTAGCACATTACAATTTAGACTTTAGTAGACCCCTGTAATTTGTCTGTCTGCTTATTTTACACAGTACGAAGCTCAGTAACTAAAGTGACTGCTACTAAATATCCTCGAATGCAACTGAAGAATATGAGCACCGTGATATTCTTATTATTATTGCTATGCATCTAGTGGTGATATTGTTGAAATTGTTTGAAGCCTAGCTGTAAACGTACGGCACATGCTTCGAAACTTATTTTCGAGTGCCTTACCTATATGTGCATTGAATTAGGTAAGTATAACTTTGTCGAAAGCACAATTACAGTATTTTGTTGCTCAAGGGTAGTAGTAAATGAAGTACACATTGTTTGCTGTACAGAAAGTGTAGTTACCTACTTATTCAGTGCACCGTACGATTGAATTCGATGGGAGACCAAGTTAGAGCATAGCAAACCATGGAATATCAATCACGGTATGTAAAAAAGCTATCCACCCCAAAATTTCACGTTCTAATGTTCATCGTGTGCAGCCATAGCCTTCTTTTTATTTCTTGCTATCTTTTTGTTGTTACATTATAAAATTATTTTATCACCATAGACTGCGGTTAAAAATGTTCGTGAATCATTAAAATCCTGCAGATATGCATCTTACTCTTACTGCAATCTGGCGATGAATAATATGCAATGTACCTCTAGACGAAGTACAGCTTCTCATTTTACATTTATTTTGCATAGGTAGACCGTAAGTTTTAAAGGAACTTTTCTTAAACATTCGAATTAAAATTTCATGCAAATCTAAGTAGAAGTCAGAGAGTGCAATTTTTACACCATAGGTATATATAACGCTAATAATATATTCTATTTAATTCTTACTATAATTAAAATCCCTTACAAAAAAATTGTCATTTAGGCTAAAATTATCGTATTATCCAGCTCACAACTTTTGCTTTGAAGAAGATCTAATAAAAATCCAATTCGTTCAAACAAGTAATGATTTATTAGCACAAGTAAGCTAACTAGTAACTGAACAACAATTTATGAACAACAATAAACCAAACAATTTGGTTTATTAGTTGGTTATTTGATTGATAATTTAGAGAAGGGCTGACACTTGAAAATGAAATAATGAGTGAGTTAGAAAAATGGAAAAATGGGGACAGGAAAGTAGGGTGCTTTATTTTGAGCTTATTGTATGGAATAATATTATGAGGACGTAGGAAAGCAAGGAAGGATACAATAATATGATTCATGATGGATGCATTCGAACTCGAGCCATCAGAGAAGAAGAGAGGATCCTCCATATCGATGGTCTGTGCACATTACAGTGGTACAATTGGAATAAACATGTGTGTGATGATGTTGCCTCGTATATTTTGTATTGTATTATGATTGTAGTAGTAGGACAGTGGGGTTAGCAGTTAGGGACATGCATCATTCATTCAATTTCAGTAATGGATCAATTGGATGGGGCAGATTTGTACGGAAATGAATTGAGCGTTGGCCAGGTTGATTTCCTTTTAGTCATTGATGATTTTCCTCGTTGTTTGATCGCTTAGTAGAACTGTTAGAACCAAGCACTACTGTTGTGAGTGCGTCATTCATACAACATTTTATAACAGTAGAGACTGGAGAGTACTCTTTATATTAAGTTATAGATAAATGCACAATGAATCCATATGTACGCTAACCAATTTACTATTTACCTTTCTGCTTGTATACTTGTTGTACTGTATTAGTATTAGCTGCTTCTACGGACGAAAATTACACAACGCTTTCCGCTCCGACTCGGATAGAACAGCGTCACTCACGCAGACGGAAAATTCCTTATTATTGATTTCAACAAATTGAGTGGCAGTGGCAGTAGGAATGAAGCTTTGTGGCTCAACAACCAACAACTAGCTTATTTTCTGAACTTGAGCCATTCAATTCACTTAAGTCATCTAATGAAACTCCTAACCACACACAAAACTGACAAAACGCTCCAGATATTAAATAATAACTGACTGAATGGTATTATGAGCTGGAGAGAGCAACAGAAGAAATGAAACTTCTGGATAAAAATCATTATTCTCACTGGTGCATGCCTAAATGAGAGTTTCAGAAACTAGAAGGATTTCACGCATGAAGGGTTTGTATTTAATGTAGTTTTCTAGTTTTGTATCGTAATTAAGATTGGCGTCTGATCCGGGGAATTTCTTTCAAAACGTCGGATTTGCAAACTGTTTTACCCATATCTCTTCATTTTGGAATAATCGATGCCTTGTTTATACGAAATATTATGTGTGTCACAGTCACAAGGGGGAAGTAAATAATATATCGGCATATTTAAACAGGAAACTTACATTGTTTCATGTTATCTGAGATTACATTTCAATATGCATACAGCTATATGAATGAAGCATTTAGCTGTGTGAAATAGATCCCTGAAACTGTAAATACGTGGTATATAGTGGCATATTTGTATTTACTGGGAACTATATTATCTGGCTATCTGTAAGAATAGCCAGTTTGATTTGAAAAGAGAAAAATCTCTACTTTGTTACGAACAGGTACGTATTTATTCATAAATAGAAAGAGCGCTGTAGCTGCATAATTATCACAAATGTTGTTTTCTGTGATATCTCTGCTTGTCTTGTTTCATCTGCTTTCATGTGTATCATTGTAGCCCACGGCAAGTTACTCTGACACGATGTAGCCAATATTCTTTGCATAGCGGCCTTAGTGTTGTCTTTGTTGTTGTTCCTCTCTCTATGTTCTTTCATGAGCGGACGTGATTGTGTTATAGTTGCAATAATCATCATGAATATTAAAATATCGTCCTCGCTGGTGGATTTGAGTAGTTATTAGAAATATCCCAGAGTTAATACAAAGCAAGCAATCCATGGAATTATAAAATTATGCTGATGACGAAGAGAAGAAGAAGATGAAGTGGAGGAAGCAGATTCGATATTCTAATTCCACTATACAATTTATGAATTAAGTGTGCAGCATCTCAAGAGAAATATGAAAAAAGCCAATCCAAAGCGTAGCACATTCATCTTTTGTCTCTTCTTCCCAAGAAGAAGGATTTGTGTTAGCTGAGCACATTTATAAGAGAAATGTCTATTGAGCAGTCCGTCTCTCTCTCTCTCAGCAACAGTGCGTGACCAGTAAAGTGAACGAATTTGTTGAATAAAGTGAGCAAAGTGAAATCATTTGAGGACGAGTTTGGTTAGGACGTTAGGAGGAGACGTTTGTTGAGATAGAATGCAAGAGATGTGCTGTATGAGAGTGGTCTGGTGTGGTGAGTGCGGTCTGTTGAGTTTAATTCACCCAATATCATATTCTTCTTAGTGGATCGAGTCATCATATTGTATCAACTGGTGTTCCATCCACTACCAACTATGTTATGTACTTAAAGTACTTATGTAGAATATTGGGAAATTTGTACATATGCTGTGCTATGTGGGGTGGGATATGATAAATATGATAATGGCGCACGTCATACTTTAAATATACGTACATAGCGTTAACTTTATGCATGATGTGTATAATGTGGCGAATAAGCAAAGCAAAATGAAATTATAATCATATAGACACGACGTGGACATCGTCGAACATTCTAACACTATTGTATAACATCAATTCGTTGATTTTTAAGTGATGCGCAACAAAGTTGTTTAAGTACATATAATATTATAATGCAAGTGAAAATGAGTATGTGGATGAGAGATGGAACAAGTAAGAGAAACGGTGTTGATGTGATGTGTTCAGGAGCGACGGAGAGAGAGAGAACGTCTCTTGGGTCCATTGGCTCTTGGGAAATTGTTAAAAATGAGTGCACTCAAATCACAATCAACTCTTCTTGCCTATTACTTATTAGTTAGAGTTAGGATATTTGTTAGAGTTAGATATGGGAATGTGTGTTTGGTGTTGGTTCTTTTTGGTGGAGTCTACAGATGAGAAATGCGAACTCATCATAATTTAGATTTAGTAGATTGACTCATCTTTTCATATCTTTAATGTTTTTCGATAATAGATTGACAGTGTTCAATTCAAAGTCATCATTCGAACCAGTTTGTTGACTAAAAAGTTGAAATTCTCTCAGAACAGGAATTCTAATGAAGTAAGAATAAGGACCCGTCCCTCTCTGTCTTCGAGAGAATCCTCATGTGTCCTTACTTTGCTATATGGACATGTTGCAATATATAAACATGTTCAAGCCTATGGCAATGGCAATACACACATTCTACATTAATGAATATAATGTTTCGAAAATTTAGATTTACACAAATATTAGAAAGGATACACTCATACGAGTGCTGTAAATCGTAGGCGTAGGAATAGTAGTACATATAGTAGTATCTTTGAAAACATTATGCATACATAGTTGATGTCATAGTAGACCTACTTATATTCACATCCAATAATTTATATGTCAATAGTTAATATTGTATGTGTACGGGTTATTGGGTACAGTAGAAAATAATTTTAGCAAGTCTAGTCTTCATCCACACACTGGCACTGTAAATAACAAGCTTTCTGTTGAATCACTTAAGTATATGGTATGCTGAAAGATGTTTTATGAAACAAAGAAAGGTTTTTACTCGTTTAGGGATTCAAATTATTACATTTGACTTGTTTAGTAGATGCCAATAAGTTTCTGCAAATTCAGCTGCAAGAGTTGTCGACTTGTTGGCTGCAGAAAGCTAAAAATGAGTGATTTCCTGTGTTTTCTATTGGTCCCTTGGATTTTTTGTTGCATCGTGTACCAATTAGTAATTTGTAAGGCAGACACTTTGATGAGCTGTTTAGGACTGAAGGAAAAGCAAACTTGTAATACTTTTTAGATGTAGTACGGCAACAATATCCTTGCAGGTTGTAAAATATAGTGTCTGAGTGAATTATGAAGGAGATACTGGTTACGGAGTCTAAGTTTGAATAAAATGTTCCGTATCACGTATTGCACTGCTACATGCTAAAAGGATACATATTATAAAGGATACGTAACGTCCTGACATAATATAATCGTTTCGTGTTGTATCGGCTATGTGAAAGAAGAGAAGGATTGCTGATTAAAAAATATCCCCCACATGGAAAGTAAAACACACACATGATGTAATGGCAGTTGGCCATGCTGGATTCAATGATCCAATCCAGTTGAGACGGTTGCTTGTGCTATGTTGGCTTTGCCTGTGTTGTAGCATTGCAGTGTCCTTTGTTCTTCTGTAGGAGAGATACTTCTGTATAATATTATACTTCGTAGGAATATACATACGTCTTATATTATAAGTACTATAATATTATATGAAATGGGGAAGTTAAGGTACCTATTATGTCTGGTATGGCATGATACCATGTTAGTTGATAGGCAGAGTACACTGTAACATTACATTAGCTATTAGCGTTCTTTATTCTTTACATGTCATGCAGGGAATCCCAACTTGGGATGAGAATTGCCTATTTGAAAGCTGTTAAAATTTGTTGTACGTACATATATTCATATGTATGAAAAAAGTCACAAGCTAATACTAATACTGCATCATCCCATGAGTTAGCTCAAGCTGCTTAGCTCCACACCCGGACTTTTTTCTCTCTGTGTACAATGCAGAGGACACAGCATAAACGAGAGTCAGTGTACTTCATCCTCATAAAGCTTCTACTCTTTCATATTTTTCTCATACTTTTCCAAACAGACGAACGATGAACCACATCAACCTATTAGTAACCAAGTGATACATGTATTTCGATGTTTAGATAGTAGGTAGACGTTTGGTATGTATTCAAACAGTATGAATTACAATACTCTGAAGTTTTTACACATTGTTAGCAGATATGCATTTAAAACAGAATTCGTATGAAATAGAAAATAAAATGTATTTATTAATGTCTTTCGATCTTTTATTACTATCAACTATTACCAATATTATGAATCATAGAAGCTAAATGAAGAGTGTAGTTAACATTTTCTTTGGACAAATCGATTTGACTGTGGACATGTGTTTGCCTAGAGAGTTCATTTACAGACTTCATTAGACGTTTCATTTTCACTGTTTGTGTGTGAATATTATTAGATTTAATAATGAAAAAGTGTTTCATCGTGTTTTACACTTTAGCGTTGATATTAATTCTGTTAGCATGATGAACAGTCTCACATAATTTTTCCAAGCCACTCGCACTGTGCATGGTATGCAATACACTTTTTGTGTACTTCTGTTTTTTAAATATTTTCTTCACGTAATCCGCATTCATTTTAGACACTTATTAATTAATCTTCATGGTTTCGTTGCTAATATTAATATAGAGACACATAAATTGGATATAGTTTTATACAGAATGTAATTGAGTGTGCTGTAGAAATGAGTGGCAATATCTGTAAACGTATAGCAAAGCTCTTAAAAATGTAACTAGAAGAAGCTGGTTGGCTGTTGAGGATTATTTTTGTTGAACACTCCTCTGTATCTTGTTGAGTACGTGTCACGTGTGTGTTGTATTGGTTTCTGTTCATGGTATTATGTGTGATTTCTGCAGCACTCCTCGTCGTCATGATGTCTTACGAGTGAAGTAGGAAGGATTGGCAAATCCAAATCGCGGAAGAAAGAAATGAACTGTTTATGTTTTTGCATTTAGTGAATGTTGCAATGCACACTTTTGATGTTACAGTCACGTTAGTTGCATTTGGCAGTGTTGTTAATGTTACAGTAACGAATCTGGAGATGAGACCGAGTAGAGTCAAGTTAAACGAAGTGTTTTTACTATTGTGAAGTTGTAGAGTGTAGATTGTGAATCGAGAGCAGAGATCTCTCTATGCTGTTGGAATGGAGCAAGATGAAAAGTTGTGTTTTGTAGTGTATTCCTAATTATGGGTTCAAGAAGGGCAAAAACCCTTTCTTTACACATTCCGTCCCACCGTCGCTATCTGAATTTAACTCCGACTCCTGACAATGCAATGAGCTGAAGGTCTTTATTTAGATTTAGAGGGGCTAAGAACAGTTAGTGCGTATTTACACCGGATTTTTCTTACATTTTTATGTCTGTGTACATGCTTAGCATGTGTTGTATTACATGCATAGCAATTCTTTATTCGGTACAATAACACTAGGTACTAATGCTACCTTTGTGTATTGAAATTGAACGTATGTACCGCTTCAACTCCTCCTCTTGTAATATTATAGGTTCATCTACATTTGTGAATTCCAATTTAGTAGAATAGACAGACTTACAGACGAAAAGGGAAGAAAAGTCGCAAGAGGACTTTGACATTGTCTCCCAGTAGCCGTAGACTAGTAGATCTATATATTGATTTTGTTCCACGTAGTAATGCAATGTAAGACTCGGTGGAAGATTTCCAAACGATTTTTATAATTGTATTTTGTCTCATCCACGTTAAAAGGAATGAACTACAAATACGCGTGTGTACACGTATGTATGTGTGTGACGATAAACATTCGTCATCCAAAAAAATTCTGTAAATCTCAGGATGTTAATTAATTATGATTTATTGTTTGCATAGTACTTAAATCGCATAATATAAATTGCGTGTGGTTTTCTCACAACTAAGGAAACAGTATGTGTAGAACAATTCAATTTTAATTACTTTACTTCTCATGCGAATATTGTGGTTATTATTAATACTTATTCCATTATAGTTTTCAAGTACGAACGAACGAACCTCGTGCGTTCGTCACTGTCTGACGAAATGTCTTGTGTAACAAAATGTGACACTGAGTTAAAGAAGTGTTCGTTACGTTTTTTCTTTGCTTCTTTGTCGTCTCGTTGCCTTCGTTTTGAAATTTATCATACTTAGTTAAATTTAAGTTGCACATTGATATATAGCACATTAGAAGATGGAAATTCATCTTACGAATAGATTTTAGATTGTGTACACACAAACTGAGAATCCAGAAATGTTTTTGTGCCAATGTCATGGTACAGTTGCAATGTAATGGCTGTAAGCTCAAATTAACGCAGAGTGTGAATGATGTGACTGGCTGAAAAACTGAGCAAAAACCTGATGTCATGTTCTATATAGATAGAAAAGTCATTGTGTAGTAACGAAGTGTTAGAAACAAACATTAGATTTGCTCGACTATACTCAAAATGGCTAGTAGGATTTAAAAGGTGCAGTGTTCCACTATGAGATATGAAAACGAACAAGTGCAGTAGTTGTTTAGGTAAGAGAGAAAAGTAAATTCCGGGTAAAGTGTTAGGGCCGCGTGTTTTGTAACTAGACTATGATAAAAAGAGACGAGGAGCAATCAAAAGCAGCATCGTCACACTCAGGTTCGGTGTGTGTGTTGGTTGGGGTTTGAAGGCGACAAAAGCATCAGGTCAGGGTTGCATATTCTCATCGTATAATCAGATTCAATGTCGGATTCTGGTTTCGTTGGCCGTGAAATAAAAGCTCCGAAATTGACGTTGGTTGAGTAGAGCTATGCTTTTAGTCTCCTTTCACGCTTACTTAGAATATACCTATACTGAAAAAATATTGTATGTACACACAGTGAGAACTTAATTTTGTCAAGGTATTTCTTAGAGGTATATATATATTTACTCACTCACTTTATTATGTGGAACGCATCATACCTATACTTCACCTATACCTTCTTAAAGTAATGGGCTAAGGTTAAATAAAGCCAACCTGACAAACGACCAAGGTGCTGGGTATTCCGGTATTCCTATTTCCACCTCCATGAAATGAGACACTGCACAGACGGGTGAAATAAATGTGCATCGGAAAAGATGATGGCAAAAACGAGTTGGCATAAAGTGGAAAATGGTAAAAGATGACGATGAGCCAGGAATTTTAACTCGGTATCATTTCTTCATCTTATGCTACACACTACAGACACACTGTTACACTATTACTTTATAAAGAGATGCCAAAACTTCCCAGTGCTTTAAATATGACGCTTAGCCGTGGAAAAAACCCAACGCATGCCATTCACTCCTTTCTTTGCTTGTCTGTTTATTAAAATCCAGACTGTAGCGTAAGAACTAATATCTTATCTTACAACCTTTACGTGCGTTACGTATTCTCACAAGGAATGACATCTCAGGCTACATTCTTACATAACAAACGGCTCATGTAATGCATTATTGTTAGAATTGAATAGAAATGCTCTGTTTGCAATGTGCTTCAAACATTTGCGGATGATTGATCTATTTATTCGCAAGTAGGACATATCAGTAGCCTTATTCAATGACCTTCTCAAGTGTATTATTCATCTGTAGTGTTCCATCGTGGAAACAGAAGTACCAAGAAGTAAGCTACCTACACGTTATGTGATAAAACTTTTATAACGATTGTGGAAGCAAACATAAGGAACGTGATGGCAAATAAGGCTTTGAGTTAATAATTCTCAGATTGATTTCGAAGATGAATCCGAAATACCCGTTATCACTTGCGTGGGTAGTTCATGTAGTTCTTGCGTGCTTATTTTTCACAAATTTTCAGTGTGATGCACATACGTATATCAATTATGTAGTACGTATGCCTTGTAAAATCTACAGTGTATTAAACCTGTGTAAACATCCTCTGCTTAATTGCTACGTGGATCTTAGAGTTTTACTAATGAAATGGATTCCTGAAATATTCTCAAGGCTAAAATTTGACAGCGTGTTCGTATTCGTACCTGTAGTAGATAAAATAAATTCGGTTATTATTATGTTTGGTAAAATGTTGATGAATAGACAGGCTCGGTGTATGTATTTATGTTTTTGATGAGTTGGTCCTGAAAATAGTGTCGTGGCAGTTTTCCACTGGTTAATAATAATAACGTGCGTAAAAGTATGAGTAGGAATGAAATGACAGCAGGAAGTAATTCCTTGACTTTGTGTTTTGTTGGAAACATAGGTAAGGTACGTGTCTACACACAAAGATATGTAAAAGGATGGTGACGTATTGACGATGTCCATGTTTGGACTTGAGTCTTGATGATATCACTTGAACAATTTTAAGAAGAATTCCATTTTCTATGAGTGTCGTTAAGTCACTTGGCATACTCCACGTGTTCTGGTGTATGCTCACTCCAATGCTCTTTAGCTTTTACTTCTTCCTCTTAAAAGCGTTTGTGCATAGTACGCTTGGAAGGAGAGGGAATGGAAGTTCCAGAGTGTATATGCAATAAACTGCCGCCTGTTAAATGCTATTTCTGTAGTGCATCGGATAATTACGTGTTCTTGCACTGAATGAGAATAACTCAACCTAAAGCTCTTGTGCAGAATCTTATTTATTATCCTCAAAAGGTGTTTGCTACTAACTTAAAAGTAAGTAACATTTTTATACGTTTTCAATGTTATTTTCCTTGGCACATCTCTATATTATCACTACGGTACTTTTATGCCCATCACCTACGTAGTGTAAACCTCTTTTCGCATTTTCACTCATGGAGGTAATCGTTACTATTTGGGGAAACCCATGTACACATAATAAATTCTTGTTTTGACCCTAGACCAGAATAAATCCGTTTCGTCTTGTTCAAGTTTCCTTAATGTGTATGCAGGTTTTAAGAATTCCTATAAGTATGCAAAGAAAAAGACCAGAATTGCAATTTGGTAATGGTTGTGTATCAAGTCTCCACTTCTCAATTAACTAGTTCTCATGGAGCTATTACAATATGATAATAGAAAGTACGTGATTTTAAAATACCTCCGGTATTTTACAATCAGAGCTTTGTGTGTTACCCTGAATTTATGAATCATGCCAGTCTTCCTAAAAACATGAACACTTAATTTGTATGAGTATAAACGCATCATCTCTCTAACTGTTCTGACAAGAAAATTGTAAATAGTGCTAATGTTTGCACTAAATGAACTGAAAAGCAGTTTAGACTCAAAACATGATTGTCATCGTACATCTGGGCAAAACCAATGTATACAGATAAACGTGTACATGTTTTCGTGGATTTTCCAGTTTCTTGCATTTGTATGGTAGTTTGAGTTGTAAACTGTGTGGCTCTTACATTTGGTAGTTGTGTTTGTCGATGAACGACAATAAATTGAAATTATTGTGTTGCTATTTATGTCCACTTAATGTACCTGTCTCATTTCCATTTATAGTTCATCCATTTGGCTCTATATGGATGGTGGATGGGTAACACTTGAATGTACTGCAGAGAAACCTCCTACTAGCTAACTACAAACCTCTCTACACTACATTAAAATATTGTGGGGTGGTGTATGGACCCCAAGTTCAACTCGGGTGTGAATCTTTAATAAGCAATTCATATTCATATCACCTTCGCCCACCTTACTTTTTAATACTACCTATACATAGTACATCGAAAACTTTCAAATGACTTATTAAACATTTGCGCTTTATGTTGTTGCTGTGTTTAAGGTTGTTATAGTTATAGTATCGAGTGTTTATGTAGGTGCAATATTTACTGATCAAAAGAAACTGCCGTGAAGGTAAATAGTTATAGACAGAGACCAGGACAGGAGGACAGAGGACTGTAGCAATACTTTTAAATGTTTATAGTGAGCCAAAAGCTGGTTCAAATTTGTTTGTGTTGAAACACAGTACAGTAGTAGTGCCTTGAACTGGAAGAGGAATGCTGAGCTGGCTGGTGCACTTTCACAATGTACAAAATGTCTTTACCAAATTCTTTTCAATGAATTCCTTTGAATGCTCTCATAAGGTGTACACACACCTAAGCAATATCTCCATATTATACTTACCATATTCTCATATATTATATCTTTCTTTTACATTTACTTTACATTTACTAGTCTATATTATACGTGTATAAACCTATTTTATATAAGTATAATATTTCTGCATAAAAATATAAAGTTTATATTGGTATTGCAATGTCTTGTATTCTTTGTGAGCTTATAGTTATAACCCCGTATTGAGGATGTGAGACGGTGGTGATGAAATAAAGGAGGATTGAATCTGAGAATGGATAAATAGGTTGGATAAAAGGTGTCCTTTTTGTTCAAAAAACAACCCTTCATCTTGAGGGCATTATATATCCGTATGAAGTAGGCAAACAGTGAACAGGAAAGGAAAAAAGTACTTAAGTACCCAGATCAGCCCAGCTATAGATATTTTCCAAGACTGCTTTTATATTACAATGTATTTTATATGTACACACCACCTTCTTGCTTACGTTAGTTCAAACTCGAAACAGGTATGTTTTGAATTAAACTACCTTCGTGTTGACTATAATATTATTATGAACTTGTACTTACTGTGAACTCACTCCACAATATTATATGTTACTGAATGAATAGTTCTGGAGTATTACGGGTATAAGTATTTATTACAAGAACGGATAAGGGTCTGCTATATATTTTCTTTGAGCCTTGCTATTGTCCTAAACTATACACTATAATATAAGTAAATGCTGAGATTTCTTTCAATATCTTATTTTCTTATTCCTTTTCAGGTTACTTTCAAAGAGACAAGTTCCACATAGTACAACATGCTCTGTGCTTGTACTTGCATGTGAGTATGGTATGTAGGTAGGTCCTAATCTTGCAGTATGAAATGCAGATAAGAAAAGTCCAGCTCCAGCTCAGCAACAGTATAATATAGTAATACAAAGCCCACGCTTTGATTTCATTTGTATACATTTATACAGGGGATAATCCTTGGTAGTTTAAGTAACAACAAAGTTTCTCCTGAAATGGTTTCTTCTGGGCAAAACAGAATGGATTTGGTATCTTCGGACCATCTTGGAATCTTTGTGTTCATATTTGTTAAGGTTACTTAGCTGATTTGGTTTATCTCGGCGTTGATGTTGTTGGCGTTCCATGCTTTCTGAATTGACAACGGAGCGTAGCTGATGCTGCGCTCCTGCTTGAACAAATTATTTGTCGATGAGGCATTAGGCCTGGAGGAAGAATGAAAGAACCCTTCTTTTTGATGATCTCTCTGTCTGCATTGAATATATGTAGTGGAGTATCAAGTACATTACCAAGAAGCACGAAGATGAAAAGAAACGAACGGGAAAATCCTGAGTACTGACAACTGGGTACTTGTCTTGTGGTAGTACCTTGCCTGTGTACATGCATTGTATCTTACGCAGGTACTAGTGTAGAATAGAACGTTATTGGTTGGTTCGTTGTCTATATGGCTCATAATATCTGTCTATCCGTCAATTGCTCCCATCACATCATCATATCATATTATTACATTTAGGCCAGATCTATACACACAGTATTTTAAAAAAAGCATCCGTGCTCATGCAACTGTTTGCCAGTCATTTAAAGTGTTTCTCAGTAAAACTGGTAACTCACTACTAGCTACATGCATGGTACAGATACAAATAGCTATATCTGTCGTTACAGTACATGTATTTCCATGCTCCTATGAATTTTTTCAAGTGTGTTTATTGGAAACTACTGGTGATGGAGAGGAGATGATGGTAGTGGGCTCGTCACATTCACATTGTGCTGCAGATACAAGTATAAGGTTTCTAATAGGTATACAATACAAATACATACACGTATTGTAAGTACTATTAGCTTCCACTCCAGATCGAGAGGTGGAATGGAACGCAAAATATAATAAAATAATAATAGTAGTAGTGGAGTAGGCAAAAGATGTGAGTTGTGAGTTGAGTGATGCGATGGAAACTAAAATGAAAAAGAAGAAACAAAACTATAGCTAACCGGAGGAGGGGGAGAATTGAATGTCAAATTTTAAGATGAGAGAGAGAGAGGGGAACTCGGGTCGCCCCAACCCTCCGACGACGACGTCCGCCGTTCCTCCTGTTTGTGAAAGTCCTCATGCCCTTCTCTCCTCTCTGCCATTCTTGTTCAGAACATTTTCCTGTTTCATCTGTTCTCATCTGGACTGGTAACAGTAGTTCACCCGACTTGTTTTTATGGACTGCCATGCAATGCACGACGACGTCGAGACTCGGGAAAATGAGCCTAGAAACAGGCAGCAAGGGCAGGAACGATGATGATGTGATGGAGACACAGCGATAGAGGATATGGATGTAACCTAAACTTTTGTAATATCTGAAGCCTTGAAGCAGAGGGAAGCTTTTCTCCGAAATACTCAACCGTTAGCTTTAGCTTCTGTGAACGAATGTGTTTTTGTGTGTGCTATGACTCTATGACTATGACTTTATGTATGGCGTCTCTTCCACAGTCTAATATTGCACCATATACTTGCAAAATATAATCTCCGCTCTCTCAGTGTTTAACTGACTGGGGAGAGAGTGCGAGAGAGAGAGAACCCTAGCTGCTGCTACTTACTACCTACGAAAATTCATCGGGTTCCCTGTTCCATTTCATGATGCAGGCACACGTAGGACAAACAGTTCCTTGTATTTTCACCGACTGACGTTCAGGACGGAAGCTGGAACTTTGTATCCGATTCCTAATAAACTGTATAACAGAGAGATAGAGAGACGGCATAATTATAACACAACGTCAGTACAAAGACACTGAGAACTCGTGGGCGAATCTATTTGTCCTGATTTATCAGAAACCTTTAATGTGGATGATGCACGTTCACCTACCTAAATGTTATTCCATTTTAAAGGATGTGAGCTATTGTTTTCTGAGGACTGATATTTCTACTTTAGTTTGCGAATGTTATGCCAATAATTACATAGAAGAACTGCGAACTTAGTGAATCATTAATTAAATATCCGCTCGTGTAAACAACAATTCAGGTTTGATCAGTTTACAGGGTCGGAATAAAATTCGACCGGTTAAAAAATCATGAATTTTTAAGACGCTTCCCAAATTTAAAGTGTCTACACGTTCTTTCAACCAGTAAAACATTTTGTCAGGTCATAACATATTGAAATATGGTCTCAAAAATATTCTCGTTTGATTGATTCTGATGACAACTCTCCACTCTTACTGTTTCCGATAGTTCAGAAGATATTAAACTCAAACAACTGGATTTTTGTCATACCCTGTATATAGAATTATGAAAGGTAAATTGCATTGAACTATATGTTGGTCTTTACATAAAATAAATGTTAGTTTTAGTTTTGATTACGTTTTACGCTTTCAAGACTTTTGTCTAAAGAATCCGCATAACTTTATGTCAATAGTTATTAGTTTATGCTACTTCCTTTGCATGAGAATTGAAATTCATCTTGTTGAGAATAACGACGCAGAAGACAATAAAGTAATATTATTGTCTCATGTCCTCATTACAACTGCACTTACTTCTAAAATGTTTTCTGGAGTGAAAGATCTGCCTATTGCGGTTTAACTGCTTCTGCCTTCTTTGTCTGTGTAATATTATTATGTTATTCAATATTCACAAGTGAGCTTGTGATGTTGTATTTAGGATTGAACTACAAATAACAAATTGGAATGTATGTATGTAATTTCTCTGAAGAGAACTTGACGTTTACACGCTTTGATTTTCACTCGTTGTCTATACATTTCGTTTTCTTTGTTCTGTGTTGATGCTTTTGGTGGTGCATGGTGGTGGTGGGTTCTATTCATTTTTGAGTCATAGTCATAAGTCCACACAGAGCAAAGGCACATAGAACAGAAATATATAAGTTTTCTTCTGTGGAGATTGTTTCTCAGTTGAAGGTTGATGGTTATAAAGTTTAGTTCCCAGAAGATACTTACATGCATGAAATTACATGGTACAGTCAGAAATACTTACACAGCAGCCCACTAAAGTGATCCAGTACTCTTGGAATGGAATGGTGGTGGTACTTATATACCCATATTACACTAATGCTTATAAATGGCCGAAATTATTATGTACCTTGTTTTAGTTGGTAGGAGGTTTAGTATTTCCCAAGCCAAGTTAAAATATCATAATATTATACACTACTTAAATTCTTGCTTACAAAAACCCACACTATTCTAAACGAAGGTTTGGATTTTCGATTTTCCAATGTAAAATATACAAATGCAATACAATGCTAGGAATGGTAAATGGTGCCATATATTATCTTTATAGGTTGATAGCTGTACATGTAGAACATGATGAAAATACACATACCTACTTCCAGGAATTAAATATTGTGTCTTTGTCCATATTTTTAGTAAATATGAATGTAGCACTCATAAATCTGCGTATTTGAGGAAGGAATCCATATTTTGACGTAGGTTCATTTGAGACCCAGATAAAAACGCTTGTAAAAGTTATACTCCCAGCAATATGTGTACAGACATGATTTTTGGACAAGGCAAGGAATGGACAGACGACGAGTATTGCTTGTTTTGTTATTTGTTGTACATATTATACTAATACTTGTACTAAGAGCTCAACTTCAACATGGAAGTCGATTCTTTCCAAATCCACAGCCCGTTTTGTTTGTGAGAACAAAGTGTGTAAGTATATACAAGTATATGCAGCACCTCGATGCTCATAATATACATACTACTACTACTCAAATGAAATATTCCTATATAGATACTCGTTGAACACGTCTCGTCACTCCAGATACAAATACAATATGTAGTAGTGGCAGTAAAGTTCTGCTAGTACATAGCAGTAGTGCATCAGGGGAAGAAATGTTTATATAGATTGACTATAATGTACTTAATGTAATATAATACAGAATGCAACTAACACAGAAGAAGGCAAACTAGTAATAGAGCATTGCTCTAAACTACACATCTACCATGTACTTATGTATGTATGACTGTGTGTACCTATACAGATATAATGTACGTATGTATGTCTGTATGTGTTTATGAAGGATAGGACCTCACCACCACTGCCGAACTATGTGAACCAAAAGGTATTTGTACAATACAAAGCCCAGCAGAGATAAAATTATATTGTATATCATCAGTATGTATGTATTTTATACGAACTATAAGGTTTGATAATATTATAGCAAAAGATGGACTTATATAGAGAGAAGTTTGGCTTTAACTGATACAGATAATGTGTGAGAGAGAGAGAAGAGAGAGAGGAGGCAAAGCAAAGGCACAGCAAAGGCAACTACTACTAAAGGCACAGCAAAGGCAACTACTACTAAAGGCAAGCCAGTTGAGTTTGGTATTTTGGAATGAGGAGAGAGAAACATTCAACCCACTATTGCGTTCAGTCTTCGACTCACTCTAGTTGAAAGAACACATCGCTGCTGCTGCTCGAAGTTCTGTTGTTGTGAGAGAGCTACGTTCATGTTGTTGTCGTCGTCGACAATTCTTATTCTTACCTAAGAGCCTGAGTGAGTTTCTTCTCGTCTCTTTTTGCTATTATTACTGCCCATTACATTACAAACGGTATACGTGCTGTTGTATACACAATTCAATTCTACGGCTTCCCAAGACATAGTTTACTTAGCTCAAGTTGAGCCAAGGTACATTTTTGCTGTTCTTGTAATAGTAAAACGTTGTGTGGAGATATACACACATACAGGACGTGTAAAGGAGTGAGTGAGTGCAGAGTACTACTTACGTACATAAAGAGAGAAATATATAGAGAGACGATACTCGTTTTCTCATCTCATCTGTAGTTGTTTCGTTGTGAGTTGAACCACAACACAAGAGTGAACTGCTGCGGAGTGAACGTTGAGAGCGGAGAGACGGAAAGGGAGAAATATTAAGAATAAGATTGGAAAAAACTTGAGCTTGGGGCTAAAGCTTAGGAAATAAGATTCATCTGCTATTGAGTTATAAGTCGATAGAGTTTTTAGGTAAAGTTAGCCTGGACTGAGTGAGCTAACTTCCGCTCCGATCTTAACCAGACATTATTCATCCTCGAGGTCTGTGCTCAACCTCTCAACGTCGTCTCATAGTCAAGAATCACAACCGGCTCTTTTCACTTCCAGTTTGACTCCGAGCTACCAACAAGACTCTGTTCACTCTGTTGGCTTTAATCCTATATTCACGCTACTGTGAATATTTCACCCATTTAAGCCAATTTGGTCCATGAGGCTAATTTACATGAACGCTGTGTGAACAGAAAAATTTTACTGGGCACTTTTCTCGTTTTTGGCACTGAGCGACGCAAACAAATACCATTTTTATACATTCATAACTCAGATACTTTTATTCTTCGTGTTTAATCAGAAAATTGTTTTTTGTGCGAGTGTGTGCTGCTGGTGATAAATACGGAAGTGAAATTCTATTGGTTTTGTGAATTGTCTTTTTTACTACTGTTTATTCTTCTTCCATCGTCTTCTGCTATTTCTCGGTAGGTGTACATCCTCCGTGTATAACCCAACTCACCCGGAAAATATACGTTGTTTTGCGTCGGATGCAATTCGATTGAAGCTACAATTCAATTTAAAAGCCAATGAGTAAGTCAATTTAAGGAAGCAAAAAGTTTATAAGAATTTCGTGACGCATGATGATGATGAGTATCTAAAGGAAGACGATTACTAATAAAATCGACAAGTGGGAAGGTGGAATTGTGTGGAGAGTCAGAATACCTTCTAGCTGTATTCAGTGAGCAGGGAAAATAATATTAGGCTCGTTTTCGGTAAATATCTGTTAAAAAGTGAACCTGATTTCTTGGCTGGTTTCTCTGCACTCGTTCTCGGTATCTCTGGCTGACTACACACATACACCGAATTGTTGGAACGAGTTATTATACTTAGAAGGTTAAAGTTGAATATAAGCAGAGTTGATGCTATAAAGGTGGTTTTATAGAGTCTGTAGCGCACTACGAAAAAGTAACTCCTAGACTCAGGACGGAGTATCTCCATGCAATTCAGTCAGTGCATTTAAGCGTGAGCTAACGTAATAGAAATAAATATTCCTTTGTGTTCTTGTTCTGGCGTATCTTTCAGCATTCTGTTGTGAATTTCTCCGCATGTTTTATTTTCATATGGTGATAAAAAATTCTTCATTATAATAATCTCAGTCTGTCGTAGTATTGTGTGTCTCAAGTTGTGTTTGATTTAATACGCCCTTAGAACGTCTTACCTGTTGTGCTGCGTGCAAGAAAGTTAATACCCCATTCATAGTAATTCCTACTAAATCTACATTTTATTTGTGTGCATTACGAATAACATAATATTATTTGTGTTTGGCTAATATTATATTCTTAATTTTCCCTGCTGAAAACTAAAGTAAGTACCTGCTTTAATTATACACGTTTTTTCCCAAGTTTTCATTTCCATCTTTATCAGAACGGACTTTTAATTGTATTTATTGTATTGTGAATGACGTACTTAGTTAATGCAATGTCCCATGTAGAAATAATTGGGTGTCATATAATATGGAATATGTAAATGTGTAACCACTCCAGCTATCTGCCGATATTATCAGCATTTTCGCTTATACTAAACTTAACTGCTTATTTCTGGTGATAATTTTCCGTTTTTGCTATTGGTATAATCTGTCAGTGTCATTTATATTATCTATATCTCTCCAAAAGCATGTGGATATTAAGTAGTTCAAATGAGATTTTCAATAGTCATGTTAAGCTGCTGCGTAATTTATTGTAGTGTGATTTGATTACAATTCTTGACGTAGACGCAGACAACCCTGCTCGTACGACCATCAAATTGGGAAACAATTTTCACTCTATATTGTTTTTATGTGTCTCGCTTGTTTCCATGATTTCCAACAGATAATTGATACGTGCCTAACCTACACGCGCGTGTATTGACAAAAGATTAGGTACCTAGGCACTAGTCATGATGCACGGATACAAAGTAAAGATGTAGGAATGCAATTTCGTAACACATTATGTTATATAGTAAAATGCAGTGTGATTCAGAATAATCCTTCTAGATATTTAATATTGTATTTGTGTAGTGTAATGGTAATCCAATGAACTAACAGGCTAAATGCGAAAGTTATTCCTTTTGTGATGAAAGTGATTGTACTTTATATTATATCTGTGATTTCTAGTTAACCAATGCGTAAAGTTTCATTTCTTCATGAATGAGACATCTAATTATATGATTGATATTACCTTACTTAGGTATATAGAAATCTAGTCCTTATCTCACTGTTTCAGCCATGTCATCCAAGATAATAGCGCAAGTTAAGCTAATAGCCTTTATTTCGTAAAAATGTTTCACCAGTAAAGAAATAATTGAAAATTCGTTTTTCATTTTTAAGTAGCAGTACATTTATTGTTGGATTGTGTACGATATATCTCTAGAGAGGCATTCCATTTTCAATGGTTGAGGTCTAGTATTATAAGTGTAATATTTTCTACTGTTTTCCTTTTGGATGACAATACCCACTAATGAATGCACCCTATTGACGAATTACTAATAATACGTTTCGACAAAGTTTGCTAAGTATAGAAAAATAAGGAGTTGAGTTGAGAGTCCTTTCAGTTTATGATTGCATATATTTATGTGTTTTGTTCGCTCCTAGAAGAAATTCAACGAACCTACCAGTCTCCACTTAGTTAGTCGAGTTAGTTCTCTAAACGATTATTTTGTAGCGTGGAATGGAGTGTTTTTTCATAATTCTGTATAATATAGTTTCATAGGCAATATATGATTAGGGCTAGGTACACGTTTTGCTGATTTCACATCCACATTAGCCATTCATGATGTTACAGAAATATTAATCATTCAATTCAGGCATCATAGCCTTGCGTTTTCTCATCCATACATTGCATACATTGTGAATTGTGAATGGCTTTCTGTCTGTGGCATTGTGTTTTGTGTTGTCTCATATTCTGCATTGCATCGCCTTTGATTATACAGAAAACTGTTTAACTGACAATGAGATAGACACAGACACTCACTACACTCACTCAATTCAAAGGAGTAGCAATACGAAGTGAATGAGCGTGCTGATGTGCTGAAATGTGAGAATAGAAGTAGAGGTGGAAATCAGTCGCACATTATCCATCCACACAAAATCCCCAACTTACGACTTTTTATTGTGCAAATACTTCATTAATTACAGCATTTTTTTCTGGGAATATTTTAATATTAGTAATAATATTAATTAGACTGCCTATCCTTGAAGCTTAATTTGTTTCCATAAAAACTGAACTGGTCATACGATTTCTTCAGCATAAATATTTTACACCCTTTTGAATCTAGCAGTAATATAACTTTTACATCAGTAATCTAATTTTTCGTGGATTTAATTACCTTAGCTTTTAAAATATTGTATAAAAATAAAAGCTTCTAAGCAAGTAGAAATTTTAAAATATTTTGGGTTGAAAATTGTAATTTTTAGAAATTTGTTAACTCGATCCTCCCTGTTTTTTGCCTCTAGATTGTAGCGAGAGAAGTAGGTACTGTGAGTGAGTAGAGCAGAGTAGAAGCAAAAGATTCTAATTGTAAATCAAGTAAACCTTGTAAATAGGACAGGAGGACAGGACAGGTTCGTTTACAAATGTTACACCAAGCAACAACGCAACTTCTGCCTATATTGTGTTGTACATTTCATACCGAGAGTTGTATGTTGCTGTAGAAGGTACACACGAAAGACTACCGTAGAACAGTCTTGCCTTTGTATGCAATAATCTCTTCTAGTAATTTTACCTGTAGTAGTATGGTTTATGGTGTAGTGGTGGTAGAAGTTTTAATATGTTAATAGCAGTGCAACTACATGTTTTTGTAATGCAACGTTGCTCTCTATCCGTATAATTCAGCGTGGGTAGGATTTTTATATTATTATATTATTACAGTAAATTATGCTGCTTTTTGGTGCATTTGCACGCATTAACTGCTAGAAACTATTTACATTCTCCTCCTGTTGTCATAATATATCGCAATCACATTCGCAAAAGTAAACATTTCGAATTTTAGCAAACATTGGCTAACTAGTAATATATGTGTAATTGTTTAAAATTAATTTAACCCACACAATTTCATTAGCTATTTGTATAAGAACATTCTCATGCTTCAACCATTTAACAATACTGAATGTACCCAACGAAATATTATTAGGTATATGCATAAATAATACATTAGTATTTATTGTAGTCGCATGAGAATTGATCTTTTTAACTAAAAATTGCATACATGGGCGTCTGGATTACGTAGTGGTACAAATGCTGCTGCATTGAATAGAGATAAGTATAAAATAGAGTCTCGGTCTGGTGACCTAGCCATTAGCTAATTCTGAATATTTCATTTACAGTTATGGATTCTATGTAGAATTCGACTAATCGTTAGTTTATATACGGCCCTTGCAGTTAAAATGAGGGAGCGAAGCCTACATTCATTCGCTATTAGGTTACACATACAAATATCGGCTTTTAATTCAGTTCAATCAAATCAATACAAGTCATGTAGTCCAAATATTATTTAGTGCAATGGCAATGCTATACATATGTAATGGCTGCTGGTGGAAGGAATGCTTCTGTTCAATTCAAATTTTATTATTCGTATTCTTTCTTAGCCGATGGGTTTGAAACAGAAGGATAATCTGAATTATACAAATGTATCTAGAAACACTGAATGTGTTTTGCATACACACTAGAAGCTTATTCGTCCTCATCATATCATCATGATTGAATAATAACGTGTCCGAAGATTGAACTTGTACGTACAGCAACGTATGTCATGTGGACGTTGAGGCTAACGTGTAGTTAAGTTGCTGACAATCATTTCGGAGATTAGTGAACTATTACTGGGAAGATAAACGTTGAATGTTGAGTAAAGGCATAAGGGCAGTCACTAAAAATCGTGGCATGTTTGAATGTCACTGATTGTTATTTTGTCGTGTCCTCCTGTCGTAATACAACAAGGTGAAATCAAATAACTCCCTACCACTACGAAAAGAGTATGACTCAAAGAGCACTTGCAGGATATCTTATTTACATGACACAGAATAGACGAAATGGAATTGTGCAATGTGGTGCAGCTCTGCTGGAAATAACTATGATGGTTCTAACATAAATTCTTTTCCTTTATAAACTGGTAGCACTTTGTGGTAGGCACATGCTAGTCTATTAGTGTACTCTGCTGGGCAATACAAAGTAAAGAGTGTCTGTTCTTTATATATTAATGAATCAAAGAGCAAAACGTGCATTTTGCATTGAAACATGACTGTCATCACTTTCATGTCAGTGTAATAATGATGGCAGGTCGACTCAACTTAATCCATTGGTGCCTGACGGATGAGAGCATCAATTATGTATCTGTTTACGTATGTTTTCTCTTTCGCGGCTTGTATTGATTGCAGAGCAAAGGAGGATTAGTATTTTGCAGCAAAGAACATTTCCCAGAACGGCTTATTTTTCGTAAATGTTAAACTGTTGTTTGTTACACATGACATGAGACGAACGTCACGTTGTAAAATATCACCCAAACTTTTTTCTCAACTCGACCCTCATTTGTCATTGCATTTACCTGTGAGTATTTCTTCCAGTAAACAACTTTGCTCAATTGCTATTATTGTACTCGCAAAATTTCTACCTGCAATTGATAAGCAGAGACAATAAGACAAGCTAATAAAAACGCATTTTACGTTTTCAATTGTTAAGTAGTATACAAATTTTAATATTGTCAGAACTTCTGCGTGTGTACAAACTTTTTATTTTGCAAAATCAAGTAGAGATAGCATGTTGCCTAATTTTGGCGAAATACGAAAATAGACTTGATTGTGTTATTTTTAGTAATATTACAGACATATAAACTTTGTCCAAGAAATTGTGTAATTTTATGTTGCATTGTTCTTGACGATGATGATGATGAGATTATTTATATTTAGAATTGTTTCTGAGTGGGTTGTACAAGGTACTTTCCTTGTGTAAAGGATCATAGTGGTAAATATATGTAAATTGTGTCTGTGCATTCTTATATGAGATGTGTTTATTGCAAGTGAAGAAATAAAAGAAATATAAGGTTGAGTTTGCCATAAGTCAGTGAGTACATGCAGAGCACAGCAAAGCACGAGGCGTGTGCTAATGTACATACCTACGTGACAAAATGACGTAAACGGGGTAAATGTACAAAGTGCTTTACTTTCCAGATTGTGGAGCCTATGGCTTAGAATTCGAACGGGTCTTCTCTTGCCTGTGCGCACGAAACGAAACATTTTATTTATTATAATGTACTTCCCTATATATATACAGCTGAATTCAAGCTGAAACTATCCGTATTGTGTACAAAGTTGTATCTATCTACATTGTAGTATGTATGTATGTTATTAAAAGTCCAGATTGCCTACAATAATGATTTCCAGCAAAACTGCTAGCTACGACTACTGCCTTTATAAATGTTTGTATCTAAAATGCCGAGCAAGGCAAGGTAGGTGGGTAAATTAATGACACAAGACAAGACTGGTTGTTGTATTTATTGCCTGACAGCTATTTTATGCATGATGTATGCTCTTAATTGTATACTTACGTCGTTACGTCTGCTCCTACTTACGTAAGGTGACAAAATAGAGTAGGTAGCTTACCTACGCAACTTCATTTATAAATAACCTACGGGAATTGAAAATAAATGAAAAATTAACGAAAAACTTTCAATCTGGATTCGATCTAGCGTCAACAGTTTTTCAAATTGGGGGATTACTTTTAGAATTCAATTGACAATGCAGATTCATAACTTTAATACATTATTACACGGTTAGAAATAAATAAGTAGTTTTTCCACGAATTTTATTATGTATGGCTTCTTGTAGTAAAACTTAAACGCAGGCATTTTTTTTGCTGACATTTATTGGTGGGGTGCGAAGTGCGAGGTTGAGTTGAGAATTATTGAGATGCGATATTTGCAATGTATAAAGTATGTTGCATTATGATTATAGTTAAATGTTTTATAATGTTATGTTATGACATGCGAATGAGAGTTGAGCGATGGGTTGAAATAGTTCTAGATCTCGCGTCATGAACAATGGCTGTATCATTGAATGCAAAGCATTTATAATCATTTATTACACTCGTTGAATAGCACATGGCACAAGGGTTAGTTAAGTTTCTTGCTGAAAGGAGTGTGCAGATGAGGAAATGTAATGATTAAAATGCACAATTATTTCGCAGAAGCAAGGTCGTTGGGGATGAATTATATAGCTTCGCATTTGGTGCTGTTCTGTAGTAAAGATACTTGCTAGGATTTTCTCCTGGTGTTTTTATCCATGCGTAGGTATTATACTGCAGTGTTACGTAAAATCTGCAGACATTACTACATTATATACCTACCTTACCATTCATGTATTCACAAATTTGCACAAAAATATATTTAATTGTATTTGTTGAAATAAATGGCGAATTTGTGTATGGTACGATAGAAAACGGCAGGGATTATGCGATGATATTACTTGCAACATTTTTAATGACGGGTAAATGTAATAGGCAATTAAACCCTAAATGCAATATTACGACTACCAAAAACTACCTTGTCCTTTACATAAGCAGTGAGAGAATTCATATAATAATATCTGTGAGTGTGTACACATATTTAATTAAAAAATATATACCACGCCGTACAAGCTTGGTATTTATTATTTTTGCATTGGGAAAAACTGGGGAAAATTTATAATATACATAATATACTTTGAATTGTTATTGTCGTGAAGAATTATTTATATGCAGTAGGTAATGTAAAATGCTACTCTCTTGTTTCAAATATGGTATTCTTTTAATTTAATTCCTCTCGGGATTACCTGCTACGTACTTTAATGCTCGACACAAGCATTTCAATGTGGAAGGGAATTGGCCAAGTATTAAATTTATGCATGTGAATTTGTAGATTGGGATTTAAAGACGTCATTGTCTTTTCGCAATGTGGCACAATGCACACAATTAAATTGTTAGCGTAATAGTCTGCGTTTGTATTGTTATATGGTTAGAATAAAATTAGTTGCGTCGTTAATTGAAAGCACTAAATGTCTGAATGTGACGTAAAGTTAGCAGGTACAGCAGCAGAATCATTCCGATCTTTTATCTTCTACATGTACGTCCATTAGTGCATTGCAGGTACAATTACACGTGATAACCAATCTCATAGCGAATGGATTTGCATATGGCATATAGTATTTTAGGAATGGTAATATTATAGACAGTACATACGTTAAAACTTTTATGTGCCAGGACAGACCTCGAACAAAAGTAATTTTGCATGGATTAAATGAATTTAACCTTTTCATTTTGACGTTGAGGCAGAAGAGATACTTATGTACAAACAATGTTATTTTTCTCCGATTTTTATTAATTGAAGTTGTGCATTGTTAAGTTAGTGTGAAGACGTTATGACTATTAGTAGTACACGATTAAAATAATTTAAAATTCCAAGTGTTAGAATAGAGGGAGACATGGGAAATGAATTAAGAAAATTTGTTAGTTTAGAAGAATCAAAAGGATTATTAGAGTATGAGATAAAAACAAAATCAGTTAAATTTTCGAGTTGAGAACGGAAAGAATAGTTTGTGATTAGGCGAATTGAGAGCACTTTAGTTTTATATAGGTCATTCAATTACGCAAGAATTATGCATTAGTAATAATTTAACTGTGGATTAAGAATTTGCTTACGCACACCGAACTTTGTTATAATTATGTTGCAGTTGTTTACTTCTTACTCTTTACTCTACTGTAAGGATTGAGCGAATTGGTAATTTGGTGCGGTTATAATTAATGAATTATTATAAAAATATTGTTATTTCCTGCTAATTATAATGAGGTGCTCTAATTTAATTTTTCGATTAACGTATTACTACACTTACGTGCGTAAACAATATTTAATCTTGTTTCATCCACTTACATATCAAATGGTCTTCATACAGCACAGCATAATAATTTCCTTCGTGCCTCAAGTACATACAAGTAAGGCATTTAAGTAATTTTAGTGATAGGTGTCAATAAGAATAAGAATATCGTATGTTTAGACTCTTAATCGTATAAAATATAAGTATAATATTTTATATTAAAATACGATATATAGAATTCTGTGCATGTGTAGAGTGCATTTACTAACTAGGAAATTAAATGAGCACAACTGACTGAACGCAACATCAACCTCAGCTAATTCAGTTCTGATCTACAACTGCACAGACAGAGCTAAGACTACTGCAGTGTATTTATTGTTAGTTTTGATTAGCACAGCACTTAGAATTTTATAAGTCAAGTATACTTGAGATTGCCTTTACCTACAATTCACAAGAGTGAGTTTGAGATTTAATCTCATGAGATAACGTCGATGTATTCTACTGCTATGCTGGAGTGACTCTCTGAGATAATTGCAAGGCAATTGGCAAAAGCAGCTCGTGCTTTGTGTTCAGACATACATAGATTGTATTTTTGTGGTATTTATATTTGTTATTATTATATTTATGATATATCTTTCTATATCTATCTATATGATATATAGCATGTAATAATAATAATAATGTTAGTGTGTGCTACGTGCCTATTTTACTGATCCACATGTTTACTTTGGCCTAGACCTGGGCAGTAGCTGTGTCTTCATTGGATTTGGTTTGTAGATTTCTTATTACGTCAATTAACTACAAACTCTACACTAGCAGCAGTAGGTTAGCAATCATAGTATTCAAAGTTCTAATGAAAATCACGTGTATGTGAATAACACACACAGTAGGTATTGCATTGTTGACAACCAACAGTATGGAAACATTCATTCACATAAATAATTATCTTTCGGATGTCAGATTTATTTGCGTAGCACTCACTTGCAAATGTCATGTTCTGAAATGCAACACGAGTTAGCACTTATTACATTAAAAGTAATATTGAGATTGAGAAATGGAATAATTATTCAATTAATGTGAAGGTCTCACCCATACAATTATTTGCATAGGTTTCTAATGTAATGCACAATGTCAAACAATGTGCAAGTGCAAAAGCATTTTTACTTGATTCTCCTCTATGTATTATATTTTGTCTGTAGTACATATTTATGTTAAAGACACAATGCAAATGATTAATGCTATCAACATTTTTAACAATTGGGATTTATTTTTTCTTTGCAGATACTGAAATAATACGGGAAGGATTTATTTAAAGAATTACTTGATTAGTGTTGTTCTTGCTTTCGTGAAAAATGTCTACGTTAGCCGGTCCTACTGCTCCCATTATGGGCGTCTCTCACCATCACCATCAAGCTGTGCTCGCCGCAGCATATTTTCATCACAATCCGAATAACAATTCTCAAAACATCGGAATTAGTTCATCCGGGAAGACGGCATCCAGTTCCAATGGAGGATATGCCTCACCTGAACGAACTTCTCCGGTCGACGTTCAACCTGATCGTCCTATTGGATATGGAGCCTTTGGCGTTGTCTGGTGAGTATTTCCTCTTTGTTCTCTTTGTCATACGTCCTCTTTGCAATCTACTCCAACTAGACACCATTTTTCTCTTAGCTTTACATTTTATTACCTTCAGCGACTCCAGAGAAGTTCTATGTATATTCCTAAAGGTTACACACCATGTGTAATGTCAACCAGAATAAAAATAGTAGCATAGAAATACAAAAGTGATTTAGTTTTATGCGTAGGTATAAAATGACAGAAGCACGTCCACTTATTTGCTAAGTTGATTTTTAAATCAATTTTTAATCGTTCATCGTTATCATTCTTAAAAAACGGCTTGTGTCGTTACCAACATTAGTTCTGTACATAATGCTAAGCTGTTGGCGAATTACGTGACGATACTGAGTCTGCGGATTTCTTCTGTAATATTCCACTCTGGTTGTGTAACATATGCACACTTCACTAGTTTCATGTTTCTGTCTCTCTTCTTTTCTTGCTTGTGCTCTCTGACATAAAATAATAATAAATAAGTGCTTACCAATGGCGATGGCAGGAAAGCAGACATTCAGATCGTCAATTGTGTGCAAGAAGTGAAAGATGATCGTGTAAATTTCCAACATGTATTCGATATACACGTATATCACTACAACAATCAATTCCTTCATATATTTATAAAGGATCTGATGCTATAACTAATTTCGACCTTTATACTTCTAGCAATATAGGATTCTTACAGGTAATGATGTTAACTGGTAGGATTACCATGTTAGCTCGAGTAGTCGGGAGATAATGGTTAAAGCCAGAGCCCTTTTGGTTTAAGATAGGAGTATTTATAAGTATAGTTGATATGAGTGTCTGTGGGGGTAAAGGTAAGAAAGAGGTTCGGTTTCTTGAGTTTCCCAACCAGGAGCAGCAGCCGTCCGTCAGTCTTTGTGTTTTGTAATAAGAATCAAGAAAAAGATAAGAAGACAGATGCTGGGCCTTGGATTTCCTTGAAGGGAGCAGCAGATGGTTAAGAACGAAATGTTGTTGATGTTTGTAAGCAATGGTCGTCGGGTCGCGTCGCATTGCTGGAAACAGAAGTATTAAAGTACAACAGCAGATATTATAAGCGACAGCAGCCCAAGCAGGAATTGTTGTAGGGTTTTTGAAAGCCCGTCCTATAGTAGTCCTTGTAAAGTGGAAGAAGTACACAGTGGCCGTAGCAGCTAGCGTAGACAAAGACTTTTATGTAGGCAGTTTCTTGCTCAAGACTTGTGCTTGTGAACTCACCGTCTTGGAAATAGAAGGGTTGAATATAATATTCTTGTTGCCTCGTTTAAGAAGAATGCCAAGTATTGTTGTTGGGCCGTGTTAAAGCTGAAGAACATCTGAACTCGTTCTGTTTCTTCAAAAATTACTATTTCCACACACACAACAGGACAGGACGGTCGAGTAGGTATACCGAGAAGGCGTTTAGTACTTAGCTGGTAATTCTAGTGCGTGCGTATTCTGATGATGATGTAGTGATTTCCAGCTGACTCTTGTGGATAAATTAAAGTACCTAAAGAGCTGCACTACATATATAACTCAAACTACATCAGAACGTATCACGGCATACATGGTGGACTTTTATTACAAAATACTGGAAATGACTGTTTAAATATTTGTTTACAATATGTCGGTATTTAAGCAAACACAAAATCAAACGGGGAAAATACACGGCAAAGCACTTGAGAAAAGGTAAAGGCTGACACTTTTCTAGTCTGCTGCAGAGAAGAAAATGCCGAGTTATAATATTTCAGTTGAATTAGTGGGTTGATTGGAGAAAATACAGAGAGAAGAGGAGAGGATGTCTCATTTCTGATTATACTATGAGCATGGTGCAATGTTGAAGCTGCTGTGATCTGTTTTTCTCGGAGTGGCTGAAGCTGGGCACATGCACAAGTCAAAATGGGACAGGTGGTCAACGGTGGTGGTGGTGGTTGTGGAAGCGTGTGGTTGGTTGTCTCGTGATATTAATTTAGGGTTCTTTCTTCCTTTCACAGTGAATTGCTGTCTGCAAGAGTAATACTCTTTGTGTTCTACAGTTTCATCCAGCACCACACTTTAAATCCTCATGTGTAATTCTTCTTCGTATATTTAATCGAGGAGTGTTTCACATTGAAATGTTCAGTTGGCTTCTGCGATGAATCTTGCAGCAGGCTACTTACTCACGTCTCATGTTCCAATATTTTTACCAATTTATTATTTGCCTCTGCTGTTCTTACACCGTTGAGTGAGTTTCAAGGTATACATGATGTAGAGCTCGGGGAGTCGTGCTATTATGTAAACGAACGTAATGTTCTTATTATGTTGATTGTCCTTAGGAGAACAGACGCTTTTCAGACTAAATATGATTATGTAAAAGGTTTAATCAACTATTTGTGTGATCCTCTTTGCATTATATTATGCAATTACTAGGAAAAACTGTTGTCAGTTTATTCTTACTCATTGTGTTGTATGCAGGTTTGAATTAAATGCGAGAGAAAATACATAAGTTGATTTACTGTAAAGTATTTTGCATTTATTTTTTATTTGTATCGCAATCGACTGGACAAGTTGCTTTAGAAATAAACCACGTTGTTTCTGTTGCACCTTGCACCTGTCCCTATTACTCGTCATCATCATCCTGCCAACAACTACGAGTCACTTTACTTGCAGATGAACGACAGACACTCCGCACTCACGTTCACTTACTTAATAGTTTACCTTGTAACTCTACTACTTGTTGTATCCTGCCAGCGGATTAGCATTTCTCATGTGTTTTTCTATACAAGTCTCAATTTACATTTTACACAAGAAGCCGATTCGATTTTTATTCGTTGTGTGGCAATGCAAAACTTCTGTACGTAGTGTAGTGGCAATGACAGACAAATGTTGAAAAAATATAACAGCACGAGTCTTTGTTGCTTCTACTCCCTGAATTGATGATTTTGAGCATGGTTGTTGTGTATAGGTGTGTGAGTGAGCCGAGCTGATGTTATATAATTACTGAATATTTTGCTTAGGTATGGCATTTGCATTTTTATTTAATAAGACAATGTAAATGTGTTCTCAGTTTTTAGCTTCTTCTACCTGCATCTGGAGCGTATACGTTTAATAGGAAAATTTATCGTGTTTTTGCTCTCATTTTTTGTCAGAGATGCTACTAGCTCATTGTTTAATCTTTCTTTGCAACACACTGCAGCAGGAACATCTGCGTAGATAATTAATAAAAGTAAAATGGTATGTTAAATAATTTCATCTGCCGTGTCCCGTATTGAAAATAAAATTAGGAAACCATCTTTCGATTGGAACGATGATAGGAATCATCTCCATGTATAAATATTTCATTATATATTTTGAAAGAAGCATTATTAGGGGCAAATAGTACATCTACTTGACAGTTGAGACTGAAGGTCTCCTGAGATTCTGGCAATAGATTTCTGATTCAGTAGCAATTGCATTGAAATAAAGAAAAAATGATGACGAATCGCAGTGCATAAATTACCATTAAATTAATAGTAATTATTAAGTGTTTGTATTGCATTACGAGTATTATACATCGACTTCCGTTTGTATTAAATTCCATTTGGATTATTCCTGTTGTACGCAGCCCTAAAATGAACTCTTTCCTTTTTGGTGACAATCGCACAATGGAATACGTCCTCATTACCTTGGGTTATCATCCCTTGCATCTTCCATTTACAGAGAAGAGGATATTTTAAGCTAGAAGAAGAAGGCATGGCTATTACGTTGAAGTTTAGAGGAATATATGCAGGTTGGGCTTCACGGGCTTGGTTCGTTGCTACTCAAACCAAATCAAGAACCAGCAGTCACTTCAGAATTCTGCGATTCTCCTCAGTCTCTCTATGTCGCTATGTGTAAGAATATAAAGTTAGCTGAAACGAAGAGGAGGATGTACGAAGTTATCTTGTTTAAAGCATTTTCATCTGTAAAGGAAATGGATTTCGACTGAAATTTATGACACAAGTTATCCTCATTTACTTTACGAATGGGAATGGAGTCAAGTCAGCTTTTCCTTGTGTGGGAGACTGACAACAACGGAACAACAAGAACAACGACTGCAAATGAATAATGCTTGCTTTGCTAAATGCTAATACACTAATACCCTTCCAGGTACTTGTCTCGTCTGTCTGTCTCTCTCTATTTCTCTGCAGATTTATTAATATTATTACATTATGCATGAAGAATACAACGATTACAGTCGCTCTACAGTGTGTGTTTCATATATGTATGCATACTTATAACTTATAATGTAGTTACTAATAGTTTGCTAAACGTCATTGTGATAGAATATGTATAATATTGTAAACTGGCAATTGTTATGGGAAGAACAGTGTCACTATTATTATTTTCAAACAAGCAAGTTATGCTATAAATTAGAATATTGGTTGCAAGTGCTAAAGCTAAATGATAAAGAAGAATTGCAATATTTTTGTGTTTGTTGTATGCTTATTACATGCTTACTTGCAAAAGTGAGTAGTACAGTGAGTGTTGCATTTCTTTTAATCTGGTTATTATACAGTAGTGGTGGAGAATGGAATGGAAAGTAAGAATTAAACGATTACAAAAGCCGTCGCATATCTACGAGTATCTTGAATTTTGAAGAGTTGTGTGATATCCTTCTGTATAACTTCCTGATACAAGTAACTAGTATACTCCCTTCTACTAGTAGTGCTATTACGGCTGTAATATAATATAATTGTGCTTTATTCTGATGATGGATAAACTTTTTACGCCTTATAGGTACCAACATTGCTATGACTTCATTTCTTTGCATTTCTGTAGTAAAGTATACACTACAGATAGTTGGGAATTTAAATGTAAGGTAATTCATTTGTTGTACTAAAAGCTGCAAGAGCTGATCGTACACGTTTCTGTCGTGGTGACTAAAAGGTTTGGAAAAAGAAAGTTTGTACATTTTTCATGATTGACATTATTATTATTCACAGGAAACATTGCAAATCCTGTATTTGTGTGAAGTTACGGAATACACAGAGGTAGATTTTCATTTTCGTGTTGTTCTCGTAGATGAATTCATGTTGTCAACTAAATGAACCAGTCTGATTATTTCAATTTCAATTTATTTACACAAGTAAGTTATTTGTCTCTCAGTGTGTTTTTTGTTCGCCGTATTATAACGCATGGTTTCCACCTTTCTTGTCTTACATTTGTATCCTGACATGACATGTGTTAAATTTATTTGTGTATATGAAAGTGACTTATAAAAGTATACCGCGGAGTGCATTTATATTATTATTGACTAGCGACAGACTGCACATGATTACACCAAAGTTTCCCAGGGAGGCACTTGAGCGTAATAAAATGTCTTTCTTTTGTCCACTACTGCTTGAAATAATAATTCGAATTTTTTGTTTTCAACAGTATTTTCTCTGTATAACCCAAGTGCTTGTATTTTGCATGTCGGTTGATTCTCATGATTTACGTAAGTAATAACACAATAAGGTGCTTGGAAGGTCGTTCGTCGTATGTATTTGAAATTGAAAAAGTACAATTGAAAATATACTCCTTACTCCTTGCTTATATTATTCAGTAGAGTGTAGGATGTGTTTGAATGTTGCTGAGAATTTCTTGGACAGAGAGTACGATTGTTGTAATTGTAATGTAAATGTGCGTGTGTGTTTCCATCAACAACACAAGTTGCTGATGGGAAGCCACGAAAGTTTTTTTCAGTTCCTGGTAACAATTTATAATCCTTTCCTCTCTACTTTCAGCTTTTCACGTTTAGAGCTAAAGTTGTTAGCTAAACAGTTTATGTGACTCCTCGAGGAATCGCAGTCGCAACTGCATGTTGTGCAGTGCATAAAATACCAATGGAAATTTATAAGATTAATTACAGAAAGTATGACTTAGTGTGTGTATGTATAAATTTTAATCACATAATATTCTTTACTATTTGTAATATTATTATCTTCGATGAAGCCGTTGGTGCAACAATCGTTGATTTCAGTTTGATAAATCCCAAGTTTCTGTCATAGAGTTCGAAATTCTTCCATGTTTCCCCATGTTTTGCTTTTTATCACACTACAGTTACAATAAAGCTTTCCGTCTGTACAAATAATATTTTCACTTGGATGAAATTTGATAACGGAGAGTTAAAAACTTCCTGTGCTATTTGTACGACTTATTATACTATGCAGCACAGTTAATTCTGAGCAGAGTGAAAATAAAAAATGAATAAAGTAAAAAATGCTCATTTTCGTATCCTTATCCGAATCTACGTTATAAAAAAGAAGAGAGCCCAAATCTTGGTGATGCTATGCTCTTTGTCTCACTATGTGCTCCTGCACTTCAGTTGCAACGATATTCAACAACGCATTATTAATTAATGCATTACACTGGCTATGAAAGCTATACAACAACAATCCCACGTCCGGTGGTTTTCAGTTTAACATTTCCACTACATTATTCCATCCTGTTTTCTAAATCGGGGTCCATTCCACTCTTGGTTAGTTATTAATATCCTTTTACTTGGTAGCTTGATGAACAGGTTGTATGTGGTCACAAACGCCGTAGGTCATTCAAATTTAAATAGTTTTCACTTACAAAAAGGACTACTCCTCTGTACTCTCATTACGTCAATTTCTCTTGAATTTATCGATAAAAACCTTTTATCGCTATATTTTCCTTCGTTTTCCCTGTATTTGTTCATAGTGCATCGTTTCTTGTTTAGAAGTCTGAGTGGTTTATAATTCCAGTGTGTTTTACTTTAAATTTGTGTTTTTACCAGCGTCAAAGACATTTTAATATTTTTTGTCTTTTGCATTCAACTTGATGGCGTATATACTGGTATATATTTTCACACACGTATTATAATAGAGTACACATGTTGCATTATTTTATTCAGTGGTAAAGAACAACCTTCAGACCAGCAAACTGGATTAGATGATTTGCTCCTCGAGTTCAGGGAGAGAGTCAACAAACTAAGCAAAACTACATTGTAATACTAAATGCTCGTTGTGAGTAGGTCAGCAAGAAACGCAATATCCAAAACAACCTTGCAAACGTTTAGTATAACCATGGGGAGGTTGCACTCACAATTTTTGGTGTTTCTTCCTTAGCAAACTTTTCTGACTCTGTCTGCCAGCCTTTCCATTCTATTCCACAATAAATTGCATAGAAAGTATAATCATGTTTAATTCTTTTTGCAGAATTAAAATTCTTTTTGAGGAAATGATATTTAAGTTTCATGGGATGTATTACTAGATCTATAGGCAGAGATGGATATAAGTATATGATTTTATTTCTGGCGATGTAGGTCCTGTTTTTACATTCATGCAAAAACTTTAATGGCTGCTTGGGATGTATTAGATGAGATGAGATGTTATGCACTATGAGAATAAAACCAAAGCAGGTTATACTGAAAAAACAATAAAAATCCTATCTGATTAATGAATTGAAAATTAAGGAAATGTGTAAATCACTTGCTAATTAAGTGTGAAGCAAGTGCTATTAAAATTGGAATAGTAATTATTCACTTCATTCATCTTTGCTACAGCTGGAAGTTGAAATGAGAGCGGACTGGATAGGAATTCGGTGCTTAGTTATTTGCAGCAGGAAATTTGATGTCAGGTTCTACACTTGCAAGGATAAATTGGTTGGATCAAGGCTAACTAGATCTCCTTGGCTTCCTTGGTTTTGTGTGCGTAAACTACAGGCCGTACTTTGAATTTAAAAACCGGGAGTGCACTACTCAGCAGAG
>JABASD010001686.1:0-36036 GCA_019776165.1 Pogonognathellus flavescens
AAGGAAAATAAAGATTCGTACAAATTTTGAACACAAACAGGTATTTATTGGATCAAGTCACAGAACTGAATATTCTTGCATTTACCATTCGCAATTTCGCTTTTTCATAATTACAACATCCACATCAAGAAGAATCCTATTCGCGAGTCTACTGCGTTCATTTCATTTACACTTAGTTTTCACGTTATTTTCATAAGACACGAATATTCAATACTCAATACACCCAACTCCAATTGTACCTTATAAATGTATCTTGTACATTGTACGCACTTTGTTCGTTCGTAGTAAGTACAATTGTTTTCACCTTTTGCCGTACCCTAGTTTAGTAGTAGTTGTAGTAGTAGCATACTTTATTATTTACTTTCATAAGCCATTACATTATTGCGAGATTATTATTAACCTTGAGATTTGTTGCCTTGTTCAGTTATTTTCTCCATGTATTTTATGTTCGCTACAACGTTATCACAAGACGAAGCTAATCTGATAATGACACAAGTCTAAAATATCTAAACCTAAAATGTTACACTAATAAGTTATGATCATAAATAGACTTAACGTAGGAACTAGCAATAACAATATTATCCTTGTAGTATAAGTTACGAAGTATACATGTGTACTCTAAGGCTAAGTATAGGCCACTATTTACACATCCAAAAATTAAACTACGATTACAACGAATCATGTAACAATAATATTCAGGGACTCATAATTTATATGATACAGAATTTTAATAAAATAAACAGATTCGTAAATATTGCAATAATAATTATATTTATTACTTTGTTGTCTATACTAATAACAACTAACTACTTAATTACTGAAATGTAATGCACTTACAATTTATAGGTACTAATTTATTTACAGGAGATGTACCTAAGGACGAATGTACCTACTTAATTGTTAGTAGTATGAGTTTTTAATGTAAGTCTACAGTAAAGTGCGGTCGCAGTAGCTTTATACGAAGGTGCAATTTTTTCTTCCAAAATTTTCAACTTTTTCGCGTAAACATTTGTTTTTTGGCTTTCTTGTTACTTAAACTAGTTACATGTTACTTAAACTAGTTACATGTTACATACTAACAATCCTAAGTTGAGGTAATATTCTACAAAAAATGAAATTGCAAGCGTTACATTACGTAATGTATATACCTCGCTATAATAATATTTATCACTATATGTGATGCGTACAGTTCCGAACTGCTCACTACATTAAAACTGGCATTAATTTTTAACCCTAACTGTCACCGTCTCTCTGTCTCTGTCTGGCCAAACAATACACAACACAGAGGCTTCGTGTAAAATAAAATGGAAAACTGCGGGATTGGTATTTTACTCGTAATAGCCATTCCACGTTCATTTTTGGGATGTCTAACAACGGGAGAAAGTAAAACTAGCGTCACTATGTCTAAACTGCTTATTAGCATACGAAATGAAGTAGAGTTAGAGTTGGTAGTAGATTGCTATGTAATTGGCGAAGAGTGCACTGACGGAAATCATTGTAATCGAATGAATTGTTGCTTAGGTTGCCGCAGTCAAAATAAGCGGGGATGAAATTGAGAATAAGGAGGGGACTGTTACTACTTCTAGAATATGAGTACTAGCAGCCCATGAACGTTAGCAACAACGTTTGCTTGTAGAAGTCATTGAGATGAATCGGCAGCATTTTCGATTATTGTTCACCCTGGAGTTGTGCAAGTAGCCCATCCGATTGCTCCTCTTTGTAAATGTCAGAGTCGTATTGGCCTGCTTTATGTTTTTCGAGAAGCGACGGCTTTCCAACGCCAGCTTCTTCACCAACTCCTTGCTCTCGAAAATGACACTCTTCTGAGTCTTATTTGTCTCGAACACCACGGGTTTCTTGTCACAGCTGTCCAATACTTGCTTGTCGTCTTTTTTTGATTTCTGCTGCTTCTTTCCTTGCTTCGTCCTTTTGTTGCTCGTCCGCTTCTCCTTTTCTTCCGTCAAACCACTTGGCTTGTTCGACTCTTCCACAGAATTCATCGGATGTCTACAATCACAACATCCACTAATCAATATTCAGTTTCACACCAAAATCCTTTACTTTAGTTTACTTTTTGACAACTTACAAGTACACGGACATGGATGGATGTTCTATAAGCATATTCTCCCACAACACTTCTTCTTCAATGTCATTTCCGTCTTTGTTAGCTTTAATGTCATTATTGCGTTCGTCAGAGGATGAGTCAATATTTTCCAGACAAGGCGGCTGTTGATTTGTTGCAGCTACATTCGTCACCATCACCCAGTCGTCCGAATCCAAATCCATCTCCTTGATTTCCAAAGTATTGTCTACATATTCCTCCGTTTGCGGTGAGCTGCCCGTTCCTGGGAAGAAGTAACTTGTCCATCCACTAAACATCTGTCAAAATACAAAAATAAAATTGTTAGTCACAAATTTACACATTGACAATTTGCCAAAATTTGCCATATATAACATGTATTAGACATAATAAACGCTCTGTATTAGTATTAACGATTTAAATATTGCAACTAGTTAACCTAAATTGATAGCATTGAAATCGACATAGATATATTCCTAGTTTCAGTTAGTATGTTATACTTATAATACACAATTTTCTTCTTTAATGTGTATAATATGTACCATTATGTAATAAAACACAATGCAATCGATATAATAGCACACCAAAGGAATGAGTTGGTTGAGATTGAGTTTGAAAGTGTTCTGATTTAGGTCTGTCTCATCAAATTGTGAGTCTCAAGTCTCATCTGATTGCAGTATAACAGAAAACAGATTTACAGACACATTAGGATTAGAGTGTTTATTATTTTCATGCGCTTACTGCAGTTAGTGTGTTAGTTACATACTCGCACTGTGTTATACTTCACCACAAGAGTAAATATTGCATCAGACAGCTTAGTGAGCTTAGTGTTTAATGCTGTTGGAGTTTGAGCAGAAGTAAAATTGCGTCTCATATGCAATAATTACCAATAATTACATTTCCAGAGCTAAATAGGTGTCAACATATGACAGCATGACCCCGTAGAGCTAATCGTAAGTCGATAAATGTGTTTGAACCCACTATGTACAGTTACAATATCTATATGCATAATATGCTGTAACTCTACATAGGTGAGATACAATAATATAATTACTGTGAGATAAGACCCATAATGAGGACGTATAGAACATTCCATGTACAAAAATCGATGTGCCCGTGTTTCCTGAAGAAATGATAAAATGCTCTCTACTAACCAAGCCACAATCTTATTCTCACTTGAAGCAGTTGACACAGCACCACTATCACATTCACACGTCAACCACCACCATTTACATTTGCTCAGTCACCACTTCTCTGTTGAAACGTAATAAGACCAAGTTGTACATGCAAAAAATCTCAAGTGTCGAATGTTGCTAACTTAATTTGCGCAATCTTTGTTATGAGTAGAGGAAAAGCGACTAGGTTTACTTTTGTTTGAGGTGGAATGAAATTCCAGAAGGAAAATGAAAACACAAAACTGCCAGGCACTGCCAAACTAACTACATAAAATGTAGAATTTATGAACTTAGAAGTTGATTTCCTAAAAGTGGTCACTAGAAGCACCCCCACTCGTGCTAATAAAGTTTGTGACTGTAAATGTGGCTGATGATGATAATGATGATGACTCGTACAGAACTGAAGTGTAAATAAAAGGCTGAGTGCCCAACACTGTACCTTTATGCGTACCTCTGTTTATTCCTATTCTGCATCCACCACATATTCATTTATTCACATTCGTGTGTCATTACGTGTTGTGTGTAGCAGAGGTTGGTAGCAGAGCCAGTTGGAGTGTAGAAATTGGAAATGTGTTGTTTCACAATACCCTAATAAATACTAAAAGTACATCGCATGAAGTACAAGAACGTACTACGTGTAAACAAAACGACCGAAGAGGAGATGAAGTTGTACTCTGCCATTAAGACTGCACCTACGACCAACAGCACAACACTACTACACTAATTCTCCATGTTTACCAACAACTCTGCCACACAACACACACAACCTACACAAGTAGACCATAAAGGTCCCGTAGAACAACTTCTCTTCTTCTTTATAGCAGTGCCACGATTTGTGCATGCATCTCTCACTCCAATCTATATTTACTTCTACTCTTATACTTCTACTCTTATTACTTCCACTTTTATTATTAAATCCTTATAAATCCTTATAAATCCTTATAAATCCTTATCACCACATCCATGTTTTCCAATTTAATTGCACAGATTATTTTACTACACTTTGGGTGACGAGAATGAACTAGAATCCTCATTAACTGCATTTCATTATTCAATTCCACTCGTCACATCGCATTTTACCATGAATGAACTAATTATATTTCACATTCGTACAACGTAGTAATTCATTCCAATCATACAAACGCTTAAATAATAATAAACAACTTAAGTAAATATAAATTATTATAATTATAATCTCATTAATTGCTTCAATATTCATTTGTGTGACGATGACGCAAAATGAGTTCAATCCACTTTTATCGCATCGTGGCTTACGATTCATTCTTTACACTTATTATACGCATAATCAAATGAACACGAAAATAACAATAAAATTATAATATCGCATGAAAAAAAGTTTTCTTAAACTGGGCGTTTATTGGTCGTTCCTTTTTTGCACAGTAGCAAAAGAACTAATTTTTATGTGAATGTGATTTTATAGAATTTCAGATGTCATTTCCTTGTTGAAACCAACAATGACTCCATAAAAAAGACAATAGGGCAGATACTCATCTATTTTACTTTATGACTATTAAATCTTAAAAAACTGCAGTTACTTTTACTGCAATCCATTACAATTGCATTTTACATTGCAGTTATTAGAATGCATTTAAAGTTCTTTATATACGACAGCCCTTTGTTACTCTTCTTGGGAGATGGTATACATTTACAAGATCAGATTCTTCATATGCACTTGACAAAAATGAAGATGATAATATGAAATGAAAGATTTACCTTAAATTGAGAGTCGAGGAAAGAGTTGTACTGTGAGTTTACAGGAAAGACCTTTGGCTTGTGTGTAATGTATTGTTGTGAGTGTGAAGTACTTAAGTATGAGTACTCCTACTGATGATGCAAGTGTGATATTTTGATATTTGTGTATTATTTGTGTGTAGAAATGAGTTAGCTATTTGTTGGCAGTTGCTGCAAAGTGGGCACTTGAAATGGAAAATGTGTTGGTGGAGTAATTGTTTGGACAGCTAAACGAAGGGGATTTGGACAGGAGCTACTACACTACAGTCTATGGACTAACTACCAACGAAGCTATTTACAAACACGTTTGAGTACACCACAAAACAAATTTCTTTTGTAAAAATGATCTAATTAGTAATAAGAAACAAGAGGGAGAGAGAGACAGAGAGATAAGTCCTTAGCTCTTCTACTGTTCTGCAGCAAACAAGTCAAGTCAATGCCCCACAGTGCTCTCTTCTCTATCTAAAAGCTTCGTAGTAAGCGAAGTAGTGGCAGGGTATACCTAGAAAAGTCACACAAAAGTCAATACTGCTTGTACACACAGAAAGGAGAGAGAGAGACAGAGAGAATGAAAACATCAGCTAGGCAACAGCTGATCGATACCAACAGTGACGTCCCAAACTCTTCTTATGTAACGAACCAACCATAGCCCCATGCCCCAGCCCCAATCCCTCCAAGCCCATCTCATCACAGACGACCACAAACCAATCTCACGCAAAACCAGCCAAACTACGCTGAGCTGAGTTCTCCTGCCTGAGAATGTGGCAGCAACCACTGTTCCCTATAAAAGCAGAGTTTCCATATAACAGAAATATTGGTGAACGTTGAAAGCTAGAGCCTTTGCAGTATGCAGGTTGTGCTCTCTTATAGAAGAGATATACATATACATGAACACGCTTCCACAATGTGCCAAGCCAGTGTTCCAAAATATATTTTAGCATGGGTGTTACTTGGACTGTATGCTACACCTATACAGCCCAAAAGTCTTGCATTTCATGTATATGGCTTGTAGTATGCACACAAAGGCTGTAAGCGTAAAGGTCCCCTTTTTCGTTTGTTAGCACTTTGGTTTAACATTGAGAGATATGTATAGCAACAAAAGGCTTCTTCATAAATTTTGTTCACAGCCTTCCCCTGCAAACTCCACACGAATTTTCCACAGCATTTGCTATGAAATTACATTTTTGCTAAAGCTACGTGGCTACGTGTGTTTAAAGCGGAGGAAACGTTGCAAAAGAGGTGTAAAGGCGCAGACCAAACGACTGTTTTACTATTAACAGCAGTAAGGTAGATCTACAAGCTGCACACGGACTACAGCACTCCGTTCGTATGTACACAGACACAAACACAAAGATACCTACGTACTCTGCACATGTATAATTGTGTGGCCGCACCCAGATCTCCGTAGGCACAGCATAGACTCAACTACGGACTGAAGGTACACTTGAGCCAAAGCCACAACTACACACACAGCTATGCATGACGATAATATTGTTATGATGAGGATGACTTTACCTTCGTAGAACCAAACATCACACCACCATCATTCTATACCACTCGCTCTGCACAAAGACACAGTTTTCCATGCCTTGACTTTACATAAATTGGAAAAAAGAGTCGAGAAAGAAAGATTAGATAGCTTCATCATCACATCGTTATGTTCAGAAGTACAAGAAGTACATTCGTATATGAATTTACAGCCCAAGTGAAATGGCTGTATATAAAACTGTAGTTGGTTGTAAATGGGCTACATACGTAGCCAAGAGTTGCTGCGATAAGAAGATAAAGAATAATAATATTATTATTAAAGAAGACTCTTTGCTTTGTACGGCTCACCATTTACATGGCAGGCCTAAGCATTAACTTTTCTTAGACGAATATTATTACTCACACAAGAGTAAGGCTGTGGCAGTACGAAAGTCATTTGGTATGCAGTTGATGTACTCCTCGCATCCTCTCATCCGTAGACACTTAAGCACTACGCAGTAACTATTGTTTATTGTTAACTTCATAGGCTAATGAATATTTGGACTCCTATTTCCACTGACGTTTACCTACAACCGTACTTCATGTGTCTTCATTTCTCTCTATATAAATACCCCATTGTAGTACATGCAGCATTATCATCCTAATCCTAATCACTCGGATTAACTATACTTCAACTAACACATGCATATACTGCACACTGTGCATACCAGGATATTTTAAGCATAGGAACGTATGATATCTATTTGCAGATGCTTTATTTATTGTACAGCACGAATTACCCTTGCAAAATTGTTTAATTGGCATACGCTTAGCACGCAGTGTGCATGCAATGGCTAATCATTTGCGTTTATATGATAGCAATGATAATACTCGCTTAGGCTCTCTGCAGTTGTTGCTAAGCGGATATGGCTCCACATTTCAACAGCTACTAACTTACCTTTACTTTAATAAGTACATATCTGCATTATTTGTACTACCTACAACCCGTAGTGTTAAACTGTGTTATGTGCATTGTTAAAGGGATCGTTGTGGCTGCATGTGTTTGTGTGTAATTATGATGCGTATTATAACGAATTTTATTTTGTACTTTGATTTTTTAGATGGGATGCAACAACTAACAACTGTTTCTTGTAAATGTAGCACCAAACAATAGACTTTTGCATGGGGGAGGGTATAATAATATTATTGTTCGAGAGCATTGCATTCGCATAGGCATTGCGCATTGTGTGTTTTAAACTTTTCTGTTACTTACTGTTTTGTGAAGAGTATTATGGCAAGTGGTCGTAGTAGCGATACTGTAACACTGTAATGCTTTACACCTTTACTGTACATATTGTAAAACACAATACTGTTAGAAAGTGCCATGAAACCGAGTAAGTGTACGTTACTTACATTTACTGTGTAGCATACAAATGTTGGAGATACGCGTAGTATTCATGTAACACAAATTTTGCTTTTGCTGGCCTTTTGCTGCTTATTGTTTCATAAAAGTTGTTTAGAACCACACACTCAAACAGTCAGCAATGCGCGGATTATTTTTCTATGTACTTTTTATTTAATCGTTATGTGCATTTGTGCACCAAATGCGATGAAGTAGCCACTTCTATACTCCGCCAGAGTTTTATGATGGTTTGATGGCAGCAGTGCACGATGATGTAAACAAACAAAAAAGGTTGACCTGAAAGTTCACAGTGTTTGTAATAAATAAATAATAATATTGAAATTGTATATATGCCTGTGCAGCTATTTGTATATACGTAGTACTCCATTTAAAAAGACAAGTACTAAAGTACTATGTATTATTATTATCATGAGGATATGGCGTATTGTTTCATGGGTTTGAGACAGTGAGACAGATGTGTGTCGTATGTTTCATGAATTGAGTGTACAGAAATACAAATTGTGCACATGTTTTGTATTGTGCATTGAGGTCTTTATTGCGAATAATGGAAATAAAAATGACAAAATGATCATCATCAATCATCATCAACGTTTTATTAAGTTTTCATGTTTAACTTTATGAAGAGAGATATTTAAATATCGTAACAATTCTTCCAGACTTCATTCAGTCGTCTGGGTTTGATGGATTTTTCGCGATTGATCTTTTAGATCTTATCGGATGTTTATTCTGCGTCCGGGTAAGGTCCGGCCATCATTTTCTTAAGGAAAGCTGCGAGAAAGAATTACATGGCAAGATAAACATAATTGGCACGCTAAGTTATTATTTGGCACACAGTGAGGAGAAAATGTAGGATAGATGTAGCACAAAACGGAAGCGATATATTGTCATAAAATGTTATTTTAGAACTTGTACATTTGTATGGGATGAAACCGTCCTCATCTTCAGGTTCACAGCAGTCCTTAAGAATGGCCTCAGCTTCGTCCTTCTCTAATCGCTCACCTTGTTATCACACAAACACCCATTTTACAATCAGAGGTGGACATTTATTAGACACATTCACGATTAATGCTACAAGAAACGAAAATCTAATCAGACAATGAGAAACCAGACGCTTTTAGTTTTAGAGTGCTTTATGAAAAGAGTAGTAGCGCTGTAGCAGTAGTCATAATACGAACGATAATTTTTATAGACCAAGATAATTGAAGTTTGCATGTAATTTCTAAAAATAAGCATTGCTCAAGTTAACTTGAGACGACTCTATAAATTGTGCACATGCATTTTCTACACATAAAGTACGTGTTATGTGCTATAGTCACATCATTGCGTAGGAACGTGCTACAAAATAGAATCTTGCTCTATAGTTCTTCTATTATTTTTTTACATTGTGATATATTACACTATTCTAAACAGAAAATGTGTAGTAAAATAAAACAGGGACGAGGACAATCTACTAAAAACTATAAGACGACTGGACAAGAATGGACGTGACTGGACAACAAAATGCAACGGAAGTTTGAAAAGAAATGATTATTACGCCATATCGTCTGATGACGACGAGGAGAAATACTTTATCTTTACAGGGTTGGCTCAGAACTGTAGTAATTGCAGTAGAGGTATTCGAATCGAAATTTCTAGGATGCTACAAAATAAAGCAATTATCAAATGCAGCTGCTGCAGTGTGAAGGAGGAGAATTATTATAAAAACATTTTAACTTGAAAAAGGTACATCAGGTAAAAATACAAAGCTTTGATGGAGCGAAACATTTGGGTCATGAGAAAAATCGAGAAGAGAAATTGTAAAAAAATATTTTTTGTTTTACGTGTGAAATATTTAAAAATCTGGAGCTGTGCAGATGGAAACTATTAAGGATTGTGGTTGATGTAATGTTATGATCTTTGAATGACTCGGTATCAGATTTAAAACTTGAAATGTTGAAGAGAACACATGTTTCGAATAAAATGAGTCTGCACAGAGAAATTGAAGAAGAAGTAGTTACCGAGAGATTGAAGGATATGTGAGAGTTCAGCATAAGGCATTTTTCCGTCTCCGGCTTTGTCGTACAACTTCAAGATTTCCGTGAAGTCTTCGATGTTGCCAACATCCTTATCTTTCTTCACTTGTCCGAAGACTGGAAGAAATTCATCTATCTTCAGCTTCTTCTCGTCTGCATTCATCAAAACAAAAACAATGTAAATGCCCGAAATATTTCTTTCAGAAAAGATTTAGAAATGAATTAGCGTGATTGTATCAATTAGCATAATTATCAGCGTACTCCTCTTTTTGGTGCCGCCGACCTTTTCAATAAGCTTCTGTGTGGGATTGCATCCGAGAGCCCGGAGTACATCTCCAATGTAGAAGGCATCTACTGAGTCATTACCCTCGAAATCGTAGATCGAGAAAGCAAACTTTGCTCCTGTAAATGAAAAACAATGCAATTTGTAATAAATACACAACATTTTTTGTGGCAGCATTATTTTTCTCTAAAAGTTTACATGGAGTGTTGGAATTTCTTTTAAATTGCTCATGCCACAATGCAATAAAATTGAGCATCTTGGCTGGAGTGCAAGTGGAAACTGCAAGTAGAATTGCTAAGTACTAGCCGATCTGTCAAACCATTTGCTTGCGATGAGAAATTCTCATTTGAGGGAAATAATTGAGAAAAAGGGAAATTCTTTGGCGGAGATAAACCGTAGATGGATGAATCAGAGTTGATAAAAAATAATAAACATTTTTAGAGACCGGGAAATGAATGAGAAAAGAGCGGAGTAGTGGAAGAAAAAGAAGGCACTCTGTGTATCTGTATTTACGGATCAGTGGAGATGAGAACAACGAAGAATATTAGGAATCCAGGCTGAAACTATAAATAGAGATCACCTAATTTTGGCACGGAGTCAAAAGAGCAAAGGGAAGTTGTGGTGTCTCTCTGAGCACACAGCACACTCAGGAACTGACGAAGGGAATATTATAACATTGGGGATATCCATAAAAGGATTTGGCCACTGTTTCATTCAACTCACATTAGTTGAAATGTACCTAATGTAACGCAACCAACTTCTACACAGACTCTGCTACCAGGCTTTGTTCTAATTATAGATGACGAGGGTGATCATGTTGTGTTGTACTTGTGTCTTCTGTCTCTCCCGTCCGTCTAACTATAAGACGACTATAATACATAGCAACTTGTAACTTTGCAGTGGCTCATGTTACAAATACAAATCGTTTAACTTCGCTTTGGCTTCTGCCTTACAATTCGCACATGTTGTCTCAATTAAAATACAATGCCCTTGAATGCAAAAATCAACACCCATGTATGGAAACTTAAAAAATCAAAGGATAAAAACACAACAAGACTGATTGGTCGATACGCTTGAAGAATAAAATGTGAAGCTTCTATGAGGAATACAAACACAATACGGACAAAGTCTTGAAATAAAATACTGATTCAGCTGTTGTAGCTTCAAAAATTCTGAAAATGAAAAGGAAAATGTCTGTGCAGATTGTCTTGCAAGTTTGGAAGCAGAGTTAAATAAAAAGTGTTTTCACACCAGAAGGGCACTGACTGATTACTGAAGAGGATTATGAAAAGTTGTTTTGGAAGTGGTATTGGTGGTGGCCCAAGCCTGGATTGGCAGATCTAAGACACGTTGTTGGTCTAAAAGTGTGTTTTGCAGTTTGCACATGTTAGACACAGGTATGCGCGTAGTGAGCAATCACATAAAGAAAAAATTTGATTTATCGGTAACGAACGAACTTACTTTCGATATCACGAGCGGACAAGTCGCCGGCCTGCGTAAATGAGAGAAAAAAGTTTAAAGTAGGTGGAATTGCGGGACGTGGAGATGAAAATATTGAAAGTGAAAGTAAAAACGAAAGTTGTAAGAGAATCTCACCATGGTGTTCCTGGATGAGCGGAAGAAGTCTGAAGAGCAGAGTAAGAGATGCTGCTACTCTGACAATGATCGACTGAGGAACTAAAATGAGACAGAGCAACTACAACAAAGATTCTTCGGGGGTTTTGTATCTTTGCAGCCAGGCCGTTCCAAACGAGGGACTTAATTAGGAAGAGAGTAAACTGACTAGACTCTCGCCCGAATCGGGTATCTGTGGAAAAAGATAAGAATGTATCATGAATCTATTTGGAACGGAACTGAACGGACTAATTTTCCATAGACTAGACATCCTATCCTCAAAATCCTCATCTTCTCTCATCGTCCCTACATAGCGACACAACACTCAAACACATACCAACCATACAATTTCTCTATAAACGCTATAAACACATTATCAACACACACAGACGCTATAGACTACCGTCGCCCAACATCCGACTCAATTCACCGTTTACTGCATCCACTACATCCCCAGCCTCCGTCTCAACAGCAATATTTCTATAACCAGTCTCAACAAGTCTCAGCTCCTATACCCGCATCTCCAACTACACTTTCCAACACCCTACCAACCAACTAACCATACTATCATCATAATAATGTCCCATACTCAAATAAAATTGGCCCTGTACTAATTCCGAAACTAGAAGCTCCTTCTTCTGCGAATACCTTTTGTCTTCGTCGCTTATTATTGGCTCAATTTCATACATGCAGAGTTATGCTATTATTATTGTACTTTTGTCTCACATCACAAGGCAGGGGTCTCACTAATAATCATTCTTGTCTTACATAGTGCGTCTAAGCAGATACAGAGCCTAATGTTGTCAGCAGCCACAGCAAAGCTATAGGCTTTGGATGAGACACCTCTAGTAGTTCATCGTGCTCAACCCACGACAACTTTGTAATGTTCAATGCTTTCACAATAAGATCATCAGTTAATGTCACTATAACATTATTTCGTCTTTGCATCGTCATTAAAAAAATACATGGTCTTACAGAAGTTTTCAAAAATTTCTTGAGAAAGAGCAATTTCCCTAGAAAAGGAACTTGAGAATATTTTGTATATTGTGATGCTGCTAAAACAATCATGGCATGTTTCGTGTACGCAGTTTGTTCTACAAGTTGTATATGAGTGTAAACGACGATTTATCATTCACGCTTATGAATATGGAATATTGGGTGGATGTGGGGATAAAAAATAATATTTACATTTCATGTGTTTAGACATCTGTGAAGCAATATGACATCCCTGCTAACCATTTCATACACAAACAGCTTTCAAAGATTCTCGGAGTTATTAATGAACGTATGCTGCAAGCACGCCACGTTTAAACGCAATGTTGCTTTGCTCTTGAAAGATTTAATGGAAATTATGAGTTGCACTGTATAGGACGCATATTATACGTACAGATACCATTATGTTAGTACTATCTGTATACTATCTGCACTTATATACTATGGGTACTGTTAATATTGCTAAATAAGATGATAGTAGTACTATGGTGTGAAAGACTTTTGTAAAAGTGGTGATAGTCGTCGGTTGGTTATGGGGGGAGATGATGATGCGAGTTGGTTTAGAGATCTGTGTTCACGCAAGTGAGTGAGGAGGAACGTGCTATATATACCAATGTTAATAACGCTGAAAGTTTTCAATTCACAAATGCAGACAGACAAACAGGATCCTGTTCGTAAAAGTTTGGGGAAGTGGGTAGGTATTGGCTTATTGGTAGGTATTTCAAATGCACTGTCTGCGTTGCCCAAGTAAATGTGGTCGGGGAAGGAAGAATGAAAATCTAAATCCAGACAATTAGGTAGATACTTTTATCATGATCCATATATTTCACTATTCTTGTCTTCCGTTTTTGCTAAAATTATATGTAGCTGTATATGCATAGGGTAGTATAGTAAGGACTAGTAATACTATTACTTACTAGTCTAGTCTACATTCTGCAAGTAAGGAATATCTTCTCAAAATTAAATACAGGTACAGGTACTGCACTTAATGTGCTTACTGTTTACCAATAGTAATAGTAATACATACAGTACCCTCATTAGTACATACCATACATAGAAGTACCCGAGAAGTCGACTCCCGATATGAATACCGTACTATGTATTGTGCCTTCGTTCTGTGGCTGCTTCATGTACATCTTCCGTCTACATAGTTAAAGTTAAAAAACCAGAGCTCGTGTAGTAATATAATTATTTTGTTCTGTTAAAAAAAGTAAGATTATGAACTCCATATAGACTGTTATGTATCTTCATGATTTTCAATTATTTGTAATTTTTCATAGATCATAGTTGCCTGTTGCAAATTTTTGTTCCGGTTTTATGGGTTCATTTAAAAGCAGTTTTACCGCACTGTTTAAAGTGTTACAGATACAGAATTATTTGAGGATGTTTTGGATGTAAATGTAATCAGGGCTGAAAGAAGATGCATTTTTGAAAAATGTTAGTGCTATATATTTTATGTAGTACCCGAAATAATAATGATTATAATAACAGAAAATGAAATGATTTATTATGTGAGTGACTTGAGGGGAACAGCAGTGGTAATCACAATGTTATGTACTGATACTGTTAAAATATTTCTCACGTTAATAAACTAAATACTACTTATTAACGTTCAATGTAAGAAGGCAGTGGACATAAAATTAAAGATACTTCATACGATAGAATAAAATAAACATTACTGCAAATAAATCATATCATGAATTCTCAAATTCCTTTAGTTATGAATTGCGACTTGGTTATGATTGATTACAATACAAATGAACCAAGAAAGAATTGCACTCACAAAGGTATGACGCTTTGCTTTCATTATCATTACTTTCATCACAAATGGTGAGTTACTTTCACCTTCACATCACCACCCGGCTACGTATTTCCATATTGTATATCTACAAATTAGAACACACTTTGTCTCTGGTGCTGTCAGTCAAATGCAGTCACTAAATCAAAAATAACAAAAGTTATGTAGCATAACAATATTATGATATTATGAGACATGAGATGAAGGATGAAATGCACAGACAGAGACAGACATTTATACAAAGCAGTCAAAGAAGCACTAATTCTATGATATTATTATAGTTGCATGAAAATCTTTTGTGCACATCTCCATCCGTTTTCATAAGTAAAATTCATGCAACAATGCAAATCATGCCAATGGTCAATTGACAGTAGAAAGGGAAACAAAAATGAAACAGAATTAATATATTATTGATATTTCTTTGGTGCACGTGCAATGTTTGATTAAAAATAAAAGTTAATTAACTGCTAGTGCTAATGGCAATTTTTAAAAAGATCTGCTTTGGTACATGTGAATTGCTGTGTGAGTGAGTAAGGATTGATATTTTGTACGGAGGAGAGATGGACTGCACGTGTGATGAAATAAATGTGTGGCGCAGGGAGTGTTGCGAAGGAAAGCATGTGCAGTTGGTCGCAACATCACAAGTGGAGACACCATAGAGATGTAAGGGAGTCTTTCGTTGGAAACAAACCAAGGAGCAAGGAAAACTAAGAGCCGGCCATCTTTTCGTCATTCGGGTTCACATAGCAGATTCAGTTGGTCGAGAGTTCTTCTTTGCAGCCACACTACTCACAATTTCGTAGCTTCAAACTCGAAAAGTCAGGTCACCAAACAGTCGCCTACACCCTTACAGGTCAGTTTACAACCAATTCTTTCCAAAATTCTGCTTTATAATAAAATCGGTCGTAAAATTATGCTAAAACTGTACGAAAATCCGATTCCTCAGTGTAAAGTTCAGTAAAATGAACCGGCAGCCATTTTCCGCTTACATGTTTTCTGTGTATTTCTTCTACACACATAAAATTTAATCCGAATTTCGGGAGTAAAAATGTGGTAACTGTAAAAAATTATTGTAGAATATTGTTCTTGATTGTTGATTATTTTGTTAGTAAATCAGCTGGATGAAAGTTAAGTTATGATAGAACTATTTTTGATTTTGGTCTTGGGATGTTGAATGTGCGCTATATTCAATATTCTCACTGATTATTCAGTATATTCAATAGTTTTTGTAATATATATTTTGTATTTCTGAATGAAGATTCATAAATTCAGTTGTCACCATTGACCTTTTTATGCTGTTGGCTGTTATCAGTTACTCTTACTTAGTACTGTAACACTAAAGCTGATTGTATTGTTGTAATCAAATAATCAATAGCTACGATTTTGAGTTGACACAAGTTTCAGTTACAAAAATATTCGTCATTGTCATTAGTCAGTAGCAGGCACAAATTGGAATTGTACGTGCTTGACATACCATTACCCCTTCAGGGTTGAGGGCTGAGGGTATGATGGTCTTGAGTTTCTATATGTATGTTTATTATAAGCTTAAACATATAGGCTTATACCAATCATAGGGTATTCGGGTATTGTGGTGGCGGTGGGGTAGGATTGTTATAGGACGTAATAACAGTAATCAGTAAATAATAATAACATTAATAACTTTTCTAACAAATTTTAATTTTCAGACAAAATGAATAGCATGTTGACCCGAGTTGTGCTCATGGGCGGCAGAAACGTCGTCGTTTTCCGCAGCGGCCCCATGGTGGAGTGTGCAAGACCTTTCACTGCCATTGTTGCTAACCAAACCAATAATAACAGCATTTGCAATCAAGTAATTACATTTAAAACACCAACTTTATAAACACCACATTATGCATTGACCATTGATACTTTTAAAGCACAAATTTTTGTATCGGATTCGGATGTTAATTTCTGGTCGTTTAATTCAAGGTTGCACGACTCTCGACTTCAGCTCCCCGTAAGGATATTGACAGCGCAGCCAAATTCATTGGTGCTGGAGCTGCTACTGTAGGTGTAGCTGGATCCGGAGCAGGAATTGGATCAGTGTTCGGATCCTTAATTATTGGTTATGCTAGGTAGGTTCTCAATTATATATTACTTATGGTAAATTATAATAATGAGTGAAAATGTGAAAAAGTTGTACGTGCATTTTGTAAGAGCTTGTTTGTGTTTTACAGGAATCCATCATTGAAACAGCAATTGTTTTCATACGCTATTTTGGGATTCGCTTTATCCGAAGCCATGGGTCTTTTCTGTCTTATGATGGCTTTCCTTCTCCTGTTCGCTTTCTAAGTATCCAATCAACTCCTTAACTATAAATCAACTGCACTTGAAGAAGCAATTATTCAAGTAAAATATTCCAGGAGTATGTCAATAAAATAGCAGTCAACAAATAAATATTGTATAGTAGTCAAGTCAAACTGTCTTGCTCGTACGTTAAGTACGTTATGCCATTCGTTATTTAAATAAAAATTCAAAATTGAATTTTGTTCACATGTAAGTGTAATTCATCATTTATAGTGCTAAACTGAAATAACAATAATAGTGTGTTAAGATTTTTACGTACGTGGTCATTTTAATCTGTAATCTCATTCATAATTTCATACAAATTTTTATCATGGAAGTTAGAACGTTAAAATTATGGATTTGGCAATTTTAAAAATACTACATTAAGAGCAGCAAGATTTCAAGTTTCAATACAACTAATGATTGGTTGACAGAGTTAGGAGTGTAGAGGTAGGCTGAATGAAAACTCTCAAGAATTCGGAAGAGATTATAAAATGACATTGTAGGTTTTTATTACGAGAGAGATCGTATATTATCGTATTATAAAAATGGTGTGATAATGTGAATGTCAGGTGAGGTCAGCAGGTAATCTTTGGTACTATCGGTTGATTATTTGGTATTATTATTATTATCGCTATAATAGTATACACTTGTATTGCGTAGAGTCAGTCAAAGTTAAGACTTAAGGACCCTTTTCTAGTTAATCATTTAATTAGGTAGTAACAATGACGTAATCGAACATTAGTTTCATAAGAATTAAAAACTAGGTTTCTACTTAATCATTGAAAGTATTTGACCGCAGAAACGGAGAGGAATTTCTCAATAAAAATCTCTGAGTCCAATACTGCTATGTGAGCTGCCCGTCCTATAATGGAATTTGCAGAATGGGAAGCCAGCGCGTGATGAACGTCATACCGGATCAATCTAAAATTTCATTTAGTCAAATAATTAAAAAACGAATGTGTGTTAATTTTGTTTTAAGTTGTTTGTGTTTTTGTGTGTTGTTTGTTTTAAGATACAAACATGAAAAAGTAAAAATAACTTACTTGACATTATTTGTTAGAATAGGGTTGAGAATATTCATCACCATTTCCCTGTATGCTTCCCCTAGCAAAATACAGGCGTTCATTAGCATTCACACTTGTAAAGCAAGCAAGGCCATTAATTCATTTGCATGACTTACCTAACTGAGTAGAATCTTTGAGGGAGCCTTTGCAGTTGAGTATATGAGCCGAATGTATAGGAACGTATCTGTCTTGAGAACTTCCGCATAACAAAACATTCTTAAACTTGTGAAGATTTGATTTTTCGGATAACTTGTATATGAAAGTTTGCCGTATGTCGCTGTGGTCTTTTAAACTCAATTGTAGTAAGCTGCTCGACTTTTTCCACTTTTGCATCAGCCACATTCCTTTGAGAAGAGAAATCCGTTGAAAATGATTACTTATTACAGGAAACATAATATAGAATTATTACGCATATGAATGAGTCGTATACAACTTGTGTGGGGAAGGTGGAGGCTGGAGATGAAAAGGACGGAGAAGGCGTGCAGGATATAATAAAGAAGAAGGTTATTCTTTGAGCCGCTTTTCTGGAACTGCTGTGTACTGAGTTGTGTGGGATGTGTGAGGAAGTTGGAGGATAACTCACCCATGTTGACAAGACCCCCGTTGTAAAGTGTTCCAAGATGAGGTCCACTGAGAGACAGAAAAGTATGCAGCTTTGGGATTAAATGAGCCATTTGAGGTCGGGTGAGAGCCGATCTGATGATAATATTCCCCAGAGAGTGCCCAACGAAGGAGATTCGATTCGGCTGCAGTTTGTTCATTTCGATGTGCGACAATATCTCCGATACAAACTTATCCGTCATGCTTTCAAAGTCGCTGAATGTCAGACCGTCCTTTATTGAGAGAGAACGGCGAGCAATGGAAAGAAAAAGTTTTTACATCACAATCGATGACTCAGCAAATGTCTGCTAATAAAAGTACGACGGCACGGGGGACTCAAATCGATATATGGATTAATGCTAACCTGATTCTTTTCAGACATGAGAAAATGGACATTTTGTCCAGGTAAAGAGACTTCAAGGTATATTTTAAAGAGTCGGAGATCATGACAGGAGCCGTCAAGGCCATGAACACAAATAATCAAATGAAGTCCTTTCGGATGAAATATCCTCAGTTCATCTGGAATAATGAAATAAGGAATTGTACTCATTCCACCCACACCGAGCAAATTCGAATGAATCTTTTTTGTCGTCTGCTGCGTCTGTTGAATTTGCAATTGGGCTGAAACGTGCTGGTGACTCTGAACCATACAATTACAGCAGTTGTCAGCACTCGATCGGCGACCTACCAAAGAAAAAACTTTCTTTATTTCTCTTTATCATAGCAGCTGCTCTTTCATCTCGTATCCAGAAAAAGAACTCCCGTATGATACATTATTATATTACCCGGCTCAGATTTGATTATAAACTTCTGCTAGGCACTAAATAAGCCGTTAATCCCACTTCCCCACTACTCCCTTCAGACTAATTCGCATTCTTATATAATCATATATCAATCTTATAAATCTAAAAGTCACCATTGGTGTCCGAGGAAAATCCGCTTGTGGAGGACCGAAGATCGGAACTACCTCGGGTGCCAGTACTCGTATGACACTGTTGACCACTCTCCACAGATGAGTACCTTTTGTATTGCAAGCTGCTGAACTTTGGTTTGATAACATCCGGACTGGGAGGAGGAAGAGGAAGGGGCAATAAAACAGGCGGCACGTTATCCATGATCTCCTTCAAACTTTGATGAGAACACGGAGCGGGATCACGAAACTCCTCGGGAGGTTTAATTTTATTTAAATTTCGGAAAGACTTTGTGTTGTTATCCAACGACGTGTTCGGAGACAAATCTTGAAATTCGGCTGGTGGTGGAATTTCAGTGACAAGCATGATTTTTTCTGGGTCCACCACATCCGTTGCGGTTGTTTCTTGTGGTGGCGGTGGTGGAGGAGGCGGTTGTTGGGTCTCGAGTGGAGGACTTCTGGATGCGACATTGTTGATCTCTACGGAGATGAAAGAAACATGAAGGATAATGGTTACATATTGTATTAGTATCATCATCATACTTAGCATTAAAAATTTAAAGCCATCCTGCTTACGAAAGTAAGCTAAACATAATGCAAGGGCTCTCGTTCTGGAGATCTCCAGCCAGAGTCACGGAGTAATAATAATAAGAGGAAAAAGCCATAAGTGGGAAATAAGAGCACCATCACTGGAGGATATATCATCGGAGCTTCGTCTGGAATTAGATCCTGATCCGACCCAACCCGATTCTTCGGATGTGGTAACCTCATTTTCAATCGACATGGAATTGTCCTTCATTTCATTCAACAAAGGTGTCGACGAGTACTTTCTTATGGCCAAACCCGAATTCGCCAGTTTTCTCACGCTGCTACTGTGTCTTCTGGGAAGAGTCTAAAAATAAATAAAAGATTTCACACAATGGCATAGATCATTTTATTGCCCTCGACGTGATTACTTATGTATACGATTCACACGCTCGGCGCGCGACCAACTTTCTCTCCGCTCTGCCTCCTCCTCCTCCTTCCACTAATACTGATGTAATGCTCTGTGGAATGTGCTGGATAATTTATTGTTTTTAAAAATTCAAGCTCAATCTTACCGACACAGGTAAATGTCCAGGTAGGGCTTGGTCAAAACCGCCCTGCTGCTGATGACTGAGTAATGTGCATTGCATTGCAACGCGTAGAAATTCGGCTGCAGCAATGTCGTCAGCGTTATCCGCAGTGGCAGGTCTCTCATTGACCTCTTTATACAAAGTCAACTTTCCATTTATCTGGACCGGTGGACTGTTCCCTGCTTTTTCTCGAGGCGAAGAAGTTGCCGAAGGAATCTTCAACCGAGGAAGCTCGGATGTAGCCTAATAAAATATTTACACACATTAAGATACAATTCTCCCATCCCACTTTCATTATAAACTTATATTTATACACAATGCATGTATGTGCATATACTGAAAACTCTCTTCACCCTTTGCTGTTCGTTTACATTAGGCATAGGCAAAACATCTCCTTACTCTAAGACTGTGAGACTGCTAAAGACGAAGAAAGGTTAAAGGTATCCATTAAATATCAAAGCGTCATCTCTAATCTGCTCTTCCTAATAAATGCTTTGGTCTCTACTTAGCTCTTTTGTAAAGACAAATGTAAAACAGAATAAATATATGTATACGGATCCTAATGGCACTTAAAATAACATCTACAGATAAGTGTGTTCGTGTAAACGTGTCTACGTGTTTTATACAAATGCATTTCCACAAAACCCTTTCTTCGTGTACCCCGTGTTCTTCGTCTACGCAAACATTAAAGGATATTGGTACATTTAAAATGATATAAATGTGAAGCTTTATTTTTTACTTTAAGAATGTCGAGACTCTTGGAGTGACACGGTGGTTTATTCGCTTTGCCACTTTGATTAGTTTTACTCTTGAGGGGTTGAGAGGACATTGCAGACAACGTGGACAGATTTGAAGTAGAGATATTTGTACTGCTCCGTGCGTTCAGAATATCAGCAATTCCACAACTACACTCCGTAGACGTTAAAGGGGCTTGCTTCAAAGGCAGACTAGCCGTAATAAAAATATCATTCAAAAATTATTATTATTATTTATTGCACTACTCTACATTATTGCACCTCCCTTCTAAATAGAAGAAAAGCGGGGACTGCACATTTCATAGTTTGTCCGTACAAAGCTGCAAGGGGTGCAGGGTTATGGCAAAATGTATAAGTCAAAAGGGCCATTGAATGATGGGCATAGCTCGCCATAATAATCATTACTACTATAGGACCATTAAAATTCGTCTATGCACTTCACACAGTGCAGAGCAGAATTCTATGCGAGGAATATTAAAAGGGTTGCTAAGAATAGGATGGTGGAAATGTACCTGCAATTTGAGGCTGACGTAGCAGACAGAGCATTGGCAGAATGACTGCTGCTACTACTTCCGCCTCCAATGAATTGATCCTCGAAAACGACGGGGATTGTGTTAATGTCTCCGTCGATCTCAATGCATTCAATGGGCAGAGGAGTGTAGTTAATACTTTTTTTGAGCAACTCAACAATAGGCGTGTAGTCCTTTGCAGTGAAGGCAGCTCGTAAAGGGTTTTCAGTTACATAGAATCCCTCGGAGAAGCGTTTTGTTCGCATTGTATGATGCAAATTACTTAAGTACACACGAATAGGCTCTTTTCCAATAACAAGGTCCAGAAAGCGATGCCACACAAGAATGTTTTCTGCACACAGCTGAGAGATATCCTTATGAGCTTGAATTAAAAAATCTTCCGTGTCCAAGTCTTCTGATTGCAATGGAATTGTACCGTTGGCTTTTGCCGGAGTGTGGGTTTGTTGTTGGTGGTGGTGATGGAGCGACGGCATCGTCGTCGTAGAAGCTAACATTGCTTTTCCATTAGGCCATGACAATAACTCCTCCGCTTTCTGCGATTCAAATAACATAAGCTTTCGCCCATCTCAAAATGTTATTATTGCAATACTCACAACACAATGCTTTACGATTGTTGTTTATTTAGGACGCATACACTTCCATACGTTCTTACCTTAATTTTAGAGTCTGTTCTAAAGTGATCATCAAAATTATTTTGCTTGTTATTGTTATTAGACTTAAACGAGTCGATGAGATCAAATTTATTCATTATTTGTAAGAACTCGATGAGTTTAGACTTTAAATTTAGATTGGATTCAATCAGAAGTGACATTATTGCTTCATGCGTTGCTTTAGCTTGACTTAATTTCGTGGGTGTTCCCACACAGGATGTAATTGGAGATATCATAGGGGATTGGTGGTGCATCGGAAGCACCAACGGAGAAATTACATCAGGACTTCGCGACAAACTTCCTTTGGTTCTGCAACAAAGTTCAATTTTAACATTCCTTTTAAAAACACAGTTAATTAGTCAACACAAATAAACATTTGTAATGAATTTCTTGAAAATGTTCAAAATATTCTCCAATGCAACAACATTCCAAATTATTGGAATTCACAGCAAAAGAAAGCAGAGTGATCTAAACAGAGTATGGTCAGCTGTGATATTGTGCAAAGTTGAAGAAAGGCATTGTGGTGTACTTACATGTGAACGGCAATGAGTCCGCCGTGGAGAGAAAAGGACACAGCGCAAAGGTGAAAGTAGTCAAAGAACACAGGGCGGTAGTAATGAATGCCACCGGAACTAATATTGAGAGTAAGGCTTCTGCTTGAAACGACCCCGTCGTTGAAACATAGTCTTAGGTCTATCACATATTCCACATTCGCCAATTCCGACAATTTGGAGAAACTGTCGATTATTAGGTGAACTCGGAACAGAATTATCTCATTTATATCGATCTCTTCATTACGAAATAGAATTCGGAATGATTTTGACTTTATGGGGCAAGTCGCAGGGTTATGAACTGTGGGTTCTGCAAATACAAAAAGTTGCATCGGTAATTCAATAACTTTGCAATTGATTATTTCGCAAACAATCGCAAGTAAATTCAGAATGGCAAGACAAAGCTGAACTTTGATTTGATAAATAAATGACAAATGATGGGGAACTTACTGGAAGACTTTTTGTTGTTCAGGTTAATTTCTACTCTTGAGGGCAGTTTTGTATTGACACGAAGGGCGACTTGAATTTGGTAGAACCTAAATGCACAGAAAATCAATGAAATTCCGCGACAGTATTCGGTACATATGAAATATTTGTTGAAAGTGAAAAAGACTTGAGGGTTTAGTGTGTGTACAAATTGAATATTGTGCATTTTTGGAAAGAGAAAGTTTGTGACAGTAACTTTTCTAGTTAGAGCTTACCCTCTGAGGAATAGGTCGACATTGTAGAACTTGTGTAATTCCAAACAGAATTCGAGAGTAGCTTGGAGTTCGCTCATCTCGTCTCCCAACAAACAAAAGTTATTGACTTTTTATTGCTATAATAATTGAAAACGAAGAGGTCCTTCTGCTCTGCAAGTGTTGTGTGTGTGACACAGTTACCGAGAAGAGACAAGGAGCACAGTCGACGATTTTTGCTCTCTCGCTACAAGATTTTATTTTTGTGTGAAGAAATGTGAGTGTGACAGGCCATCTTTGCTACAACAGACTCTGCTCATCGCGTGCGCATATACGGCTGCTACACTCAACTCTCTATTTACTATACAAACACTTTCCTCCTCCACTTCCCGTAGCTCACCCGAAACTCTCCTCAACTCTCCTGCCTCTTAAGCTCCGCTATCGCCTGCTCGCTCCTCCGACATAATCATATCACAATATCACATCATCGCTTCAACCCTTCCTCTATAAAGATCCTTCACACAATAATACGCTTCTAATACGCTCCACCATGTCATCTCTCCTACCCGCACATTTCACTTTTCTCTCTCTTTCTCCGACTGTCTGTCCGTCCGTCTCTCTCACTGTCTCCAGCTCCTGCTTCAGCTACAGCTCCCACTATAGGCAATGCACACATACATTTGCCATGTCTTTTCTTTCAGTGCAGAACAGATGCACAGACAGTATAAGCTATAGGAGAACACAATTGAATTGTTTCTGCTACTTGAGAAGAAGAAGAGGAGGATGCAGATGCAGCTACACGGGAGCAGTAAAGAAGAGAGGAAGTGGTAGGAGCAGGATGATTATTGGCAGTAGGACGGATACAAATAAAATCTGCCTAGTTGTTGTAGTAAAGTGAGAGGATAATGTACGAAATGGATGGAGTCGTTCTAAGTTGTAGCAGTGAAGTATGTAATGTAATATAGTGGAGCCGGAGGAATAGGGCTGGTTGCTGCGTGTACAGCACAGCATTGGCATGAGGTGGCTGAGTAGCTGTAGCAGAAAGCTGGTGAAGAGAATGAAGACAGAAAACAAGATGCAACAACAACAACCCGAAGAAGATCTGAAGCTAAGCTAAGCGAAAGGTAGGCTTATTTTTGTATTGTTGTTGGGCGAAGGGATATAGCGAAGAATGTGAGTGTTGCTATGAGTGAGTGAGCAGGAGAGGCAACGGAGAAGAGAGAGGCAACGGAGAATAGGAGAGGCAGGAGAAGCAGGAAAAGCTTAAGTTTAAGTGTAATCTCGCATGCATCCGCGTGTAGAACATTTATGTGTACACAGCCAGACACTCATCCCATTCTCTTTCTTTTGCTGTGTGCAAATATGTAGGCAGCTCTGGCCTGCATTGAACAAGAACAGACGAAGAACAGAAGACTGAGAAGAACTCTGCCACCACCACCACTTTACCATTCGGTTCGCTACACACTCAGCACACTCCACTTGGACTAGTCTACTTCGCAACGTTCCACCGTCTACTCCACGGACTGCATCATGCATTATGCATACTTACACCTACATTTCGCCTGGATTTACTTTGCTGCAGTCAATGACTGCATTTACCAAAGATCCGACCATTTCATACAAACTCCTGTCAACTCCAAACAAAAATTGCTTCCCTTTCAATCCCCAAATTCCTCTCTTATTGTTACACACCCATTCTCTCCACCACCACGCCAATTCACAAACGCTCCGTCAATCCACCCAGACATCATCCTCCCATTTAATAACCTCTCATAAACCCACTCTCTCTCTCCGCATGACTCTCAACCAACTAGTCCAAACTCTTCTTCTTAACTAAACTGAAATAAATCTCATCCTCCGGGCATAATATTATGTATTAGGTACAAGGCTAATGCTTCCATAACATTATCATGTAAATGCGTCGCACTCTTAAACACTTTAAGTATGCTCATTCTTTAATTCCAGGTGTACATGACAAGATCACAACTCTCTTCTTATGAATTACTGCGTTTTTACATTTTTTTCGCTTTTATTTGTGGTGAATATTACTGTAAATTCCTCATTACCTTTATTATGAGTGCAATATTTTATATGAGCAATTATTCATTCCTACAGTATCTATAGTCCTCTGTTTTTAGAGGTAATTCGATATTAAAGCAGTAGCTGGGAACTGGAAGCGTGTACCGATACTGTGAATGGTAAATGAAACTTGTTTAAACGTACAGGTTGTTTTTACAACATTGCTGCTGAAATCTCAGTCGCTACTACGAGAAATAGTTTGTTTTGCAGAGTTGCGAACATGAAATATTATTATACTGCCGAGGTGATGAAAATAATGTGCTAAAATCAATATTGTGCGCAGTAGTGGGCGGCATATTGACTAACAAGTTTAGTTTGTGATTCTCAAATGCAAAGTCCTTACTTTTTCATGGAATTCATAGTAGTTCACAGACTTCATAAATATACATTCAACCTAATTAGTAATTGGCTTTGTTGATTCTATACCTAAGCATGTATTAAGTAGCTAAACTGCTAAAGTAGCTATGTAATATTTTACTATTATTGTTTAATCATAAGGATGTACCTAACTATGATTTGAGCTATGTGTGAAAAGCAATGGAATGTATGCCCATCCGATAGTGATAGTATGCGTTATTAACAATTAACTATACTTAAGCTTATCAACACCGATGAAGTGAACCAGATCAGTAAATATTGTCATTTTCAGGCTTATGCGTTTTATTTGGCTTAGAAATTGTTGTTGACGCAGGTGAGTGACGCTCTTCTGTTTATTCGTGTCTATATGCACTCTCGCCACGAAACATCTCCATCTACGCAGGTATATGCAATACACATTAGCATAATATTATTGCATACATCTCACGTCTCAGGCTGCTTATTACTTGACAGGATGTTGTAGTTGTAGCATTCTTCATTCATGACGTGACATTGTTACTAAACATGTGCTCATTTAAGATAAATATTTGTAGAATCGGGTGTAATATTAGTAGAACTTACTGATAACATTTTATCAAATCCTATGCCAAAAATAAATTTACAATTTACGCATTTTCATGTCAAACTTACTAACTGCGTGTTGGATTCTGCAGTGCAATCACATCATGAACCAAAAACCAATTAGTTCACACCATCCAAATAACAGGGCAATATACAGCGAAATATAGTTAAGTAATAATTGGTGTTGTTTAACTGCCATTTTGCGAGTTATAATCTGATAATTACCCAAGCGAATATTTAGTATATCTAAAATAATTTATTTTGTGATAACCCAAAAAGGTTATACATCATAGCGTTGCAGACCATGCAATGAGATCTTTACATATTGCGTAATAAGTATAGGCACATAATAAAATATTATCAAGCTCATTAAAAACGAGCTTATGCAGTTTAAAAACTTTTTTGTACGCAATTGTTGTGAATGTTAGAAAATGTGTAGCTTTGAACAGCGACGATGTATAGGGAGAATCTATTTACTGCTGTAAATTGTATATGGGCCAGAATAATATAAATGTAAATATGGTAGTGGAAAAGCTGAGTATTTATGTGAGATTTGCGCATAAAGTTTTTTCATTTTCCCCTGTACATGTAGAGCTAGCTGCGTGCATTTAAGTGCAACTACTGAGGAAGTGGAGTGTAGCGATTCACAATAGAAATAAAGTTGTTCTGTGCAAATGGAAACGATAAAGGTGAATCCAGGTGACAGAGTAGGCGTGGTTGCGCCCGCAGGAAAGGGCGCTGCATCGTCGCTTCCACTCATAAGAAATTACATAACTTCTTTAGGATTAATTCCTGTCATTTCTGACAACATTTATGACCCGTCTGAGCCTTTTTACTCCAACACAGACGAATTTCGAGCAAATGATTTGATTTCATCGCTCCTTGATGAAACTGTAAAAGTGATTTGGTGCATTCGTGGGGGGTCGGGCTGCATACGTCTCATTCCCTACTTAGAATCAAGTCTGCCAGAGACGTTGCCTCAAAAGCTTCTTTTAGGCTTCAGCGACATCACTGTGCTCCATTTGTATTTTCAAAAGAAATACGGATGGCAAACTCTGCATGGTCCTATGCTTGAGGGAATCGTGACGGGGCAATATGATCCAACAGGAGAATCAGTTGTTTCTCTCATACAACTTCTCTTCGAAGAAAGAACTTCTATTTGTCTGCCCAGACTGACAAGACTGGATCCTAACGAGGATGTCGCTGGAATCCAAAGCAAAGTCATCGGAGGAAACTTGGTCCTGGTAGAAACAAGTGTTGGAACATCGTGGCAGATTAATGCAGCAGGAAAAATTGTCTTTTTGGAAGACACGGGAGAAGCACCTTATCGCACAGAAAGAAGTTTGGACCATTTGGTACAAGCTGGCATTTTCGAAGGAGCAACGGCAGTCATATTTGGAGACTTCACTGGAACGGACAACACGTTGCTGGAATTTGCCTTGAAGCGTTTTGCAGATTCCATGACCATACCCGTATTTCGTGTCGAGGGAGTCGGTCATGGACGAATAAATTATCCTTTACCACTTAATACTGACACTGAAATTGTTCGATTTGATTTAAATACTTTTCTCTTTTGTGTCAAAAATGTTCAACCATCTTGATCTCGTAGTTTCTTTCCACTGCTTTACTAATTTTATAAACAAAAACCCTATGCATGAATGATATTATACCTAAAAATTTGTACTAATTATAATGAAGGTGGTTATAAATGTTGAGTATAGTGTTAGAGTGAAAATACATTTTTTCTGTAAGATAATTTATTACTTGTATCTTCATGAAAGATTAAAAGCGTTGATTAATTTCCTGCAATGCAGTAATTCCTTCTTCAACTTCAAACGTGAATTTGTTTGCATTGCACAATTACATAAATAATGTTTATGAATTAAGTAGTTCAAGTCAAATCAATTCTCGTCATTACTTTCATAATTAAGATCATAATTTTATTTTTTAGTGCTCATCGAAACATGCAGTGTCAGTGAAGTGACCACATCACTTGATCTGAAAATAGGAGTATTTTTGATATTTTAAAGGGTGTAATTTTCGTGAAGAGCAACGTAATCAGGATTATGCAGTAACACCCAAAATTGGAAAGCCTATTTATCGGTTTCCAAATTGCATTGACGTAAATTAGGTAATGCGCGAGGAAACGGACATGCACATTAGCAAAGAGCAATTAAATAATGATTAAGACTTGGGTTGCTCTGCTACATATAATGCTGTACTAATAACATTTCCTAATTTTCCACTGAAAGAATTGCAACGTAAGATAAAACCAACTCTCACTCACGAAAATAAAGTGCAACCATTATGTATTGCTGCTATATAATGATTATAACTTATATGACAATCACATATACCATACCAATAGGATGTGATATTGAAAACTTTAATGTCAGCCTTGTTGCAGTAATCTGAAAGTTTGGTAAGGATGAATTAAGGATGGAATCATATTATGAATGGCTTTTGTTTTAATATACACCTTACAATTTCATTGTGTCTCATATTATGATCTATTCAGATTTCAGGGGAAGATTAAGAGAATATTTTGCTTCATGACTTTACTCTGAGTTCACATAGTTCATGAGTTTCATTAATTCCTCATTTAATATTGTGGGGCAATGGTAAACAGATATTTTATAGTCACTCTCTACTGTGTAGTGTGTGTAGCCTGCACAACTGTACTCACCGAAACTGCTAACAAAACGCAAATCACAGGCGACCATAAGAAAATTGGACTGCACACGGGAGTTGTTACTACAAAGGGCTGGAGTAAGTTGGTGTCATACGTTTATGTCTGCAGTCTCTGCAAGGTGTAATTTATTCAAAACATTCGTAGGATATGACTGTTTTTAAAAAGTCCGAATTTGCAGATTCAGGAGGGTCAAGCATTTCTTATGTAACGGGAGTAGGAGCTCAAGCAGGAATAATTAATAGAGATGGCTCATACAAACCCTTCTACAATCAAGCATTTCAGGGCGGAGGAACTTACCAAACTGGACTGCATCCTCCGGACAGCTATGGAGTTGTGACTTCAGAAATAAGCCCAGGTAAGGAATTAATGTTGGTATCGCAAACTGCAAAGCGAATGGTTATAGTATTGACTTGGCGTATTTAACGTTACTTTTGATTGGTAAGGAACTGTTGGAGGTAGTGTGTACGGGGACGTGGACAATGCCGATAAGAAGAACATTTACACGTATGAATACAAATCGGGGTCTTTGAAACCTCAATCTGACGGAAGTTATTTATGGACTGGATTAAAATCGGACAAGGAGTCAAGTGTTCCACCGAAACAAACATTGCCTCATAATTTATCATAATTCACTCAGCTGGATCAAACAACATTTGCTTAAGGCAGCTAAATATAAATGGATGCTTTATTGTTTTTGGATGCAAGTTTCAAACTTGCAATTAATTATTGAAGTGTCTTCCTGTCTTCTATTTAAGTCAGAATTAGTGCCTTGATTTATTTCTATTTTCTCTCGATTGGGAATTTAATTTATTTTGAACCATATTTGACCGTGCTGCAGAATATTTAATTTTCAGTTTTCTATATTCAATATTGTACCAAGTAGTTATAAAGAAAGCTAAGGTATAAACTGATTTATTGTGGACACATCAGATAAAATTAAATAAATCAAAAAGTATGCATATTGAAATATAGTAAGTTTATTGCTAGGAATTGATTTACATCTGACTTAGAATAACATTAAGAAACCCAATAAGGCTGCACTGGACATTGAAATTGTTACGGACATCACACTAAACGTGTACAGAAAATCGCATAAAAAACTACAAGAAGTAAATGCATTGGACTCCTCGATGTTAAATTATCAACAGAATTTCGAATTGTGTCCATTTGTAAATTATAGTCGTATTTCATTCTTAGCTCCATCGCTTCCTGGACATTCTCTACAAACAGACCGTCCACCCCCATATCGAAATAGAAAAACAATTCTTTCTGTTTGTCTTCCGGCTCACATTTGACATCACATCCACGGTAAGATTTTTCATGTGAGTCGTAAATAGTGAAAAGCCCCATTTTGAGTTTTAGATTATGACCTACTTTAACTAATTCTAGCGGGGGAACGAATCCACCCATGCTATCGATGTGTTCTTTGTCGTAAGTAATATTTTCTGCCAGTATAGTGGCTTCAATTCCTGTATACAACAGCTCTTTCCAAATCCCGAAATACTGGGCAACATCAGCAACGTCTTTAAGGCCATTGTAAGTTAAAAGGTCCAAATAATCCTTATCCGCAAGCATCAGTAAATCCACATCAGTTTTTGTCTTAAGATATCTGAGGGAGTCGATGTCAAAGCTCTGAAGAATTACATGTCCACATTCAATGTTTTCAACCGACAAATAGTTGGATGATTCGGTGTTATTGTCGTAGACGCATGTAGGGACGTTTTGATTTGTCATCGGATATCCATACAAGGTCAGGATTCTCACGACTTCATCCTCCATATAATTCTCCGTCCGATTTTCGTTATGAAATTGTGGATGTTTTAATTCCGGAATAATTCCTAAAAAGCGACAGAATTTACATATTCATGGATTACACTTTATTCCAGAAATTGAAGTCCTTTTGTAATAAAATTAGAACATACCGATGGATCTATTTTGTAGGAAAGCCATTTTGTGAACTACATCTAAATATTCTTGAAACGTGGGTATTTGGAACATTGAGTTGAATAATTGTGGACGTATTCCTTTAACTATCTGTTTTACGCGTAATTTTCGGAGATCTGCTAAATCAAAATCTTGAATGAACCAGTCATCCAAGATAGTTACAGTTTTATTAATTCTGTCTATATCGCCCGTATAATTTCTCTTCAAATGTGCAAAGTCAGGGTGAGACTCCACATCTGTTCCCGATTTAATTGTCAAGTCATGGTAGCAAACGAGATGCCCATCCTTCGTAAGCACCAAATCGGGCTCAACATAGTCGGCACCTTCTATAGACGCTACTTCATATGAACCCACTGTGTGCTCCGGCATTAGAACTTTTTCACCTCGATGTGCCATAAGCAGTGGCGGTTTGTTATCCAATGTAGGCCATGATCCTGAAATAAAGAAATTCTAACCTACTCAAATCCATAATATTGTAACTTAATCATTGGTAACAATTTCTTATACTCTAAACAACCTTACATGTTAAAAAATGCAAATAAAATCTCAGTGAGGTTTTCTATGAAAATTAATATTTTATTACCACTACTAGCTTTACTAGCTTGAACAACCCTTGCTGAGACAAATCCGGCGGGTGAGAAAATAGTTACAGCAATCGTCAAAAGAATTATAGAATACATATTTGTTAATAAACGTAATACTTTCACTTGCACCACGACCAAAAATGATTTATTAACTACCGTGTGTAGCTTGTAACAAAAAACTGATTGCAGTGAAGAGTTCTGTTTGGAAGAGTAATCCTTCTCAAATATTATGTGACACAATTTGCCATTACTATACAAAAGTCATCGTGAAAGATTACAGGATTACACGACCTACTAGAATCACTTACTTAATCGCTGTAAGCACTTCATAATTCAGTTGAAGATATGTTTGCTTGTCATGAATTTTATCTTTTCATTTGGAGGATAGTTTGATAAATGTCGAATGAGTCGATCCAAATAGTTTACGTCTGTAGAAAATTGTCACCATTTCTACAATTACCACGTTTCAATAATCCTACTCAAGTCGTTATCAATAGGATTGAATGATAATGAACTTCAGCAACTAACAAAATCTCGTCAAAAAGAAACAATGACATGAAAGTGGGGAAATGAGCAAATTAGTTCCTGTAAGTGCAATAGGCTTTGGTATTTTACTCAGTTATGTAAAAATTGTCACAAATTAATCGGAAATGTTTTTCAACTATTGTGAGAATGGTATCAAAACAAAAAGCTTAAGAGAATTATTTAGATTGCTACTTATTATATAGTACCTACGCAAAATAATTATTAGGTAAGTAAGTGCTAGAACGTAGTCTATGTAGGTACTTCAAAACTAAAAAGGAAAGCATCATTTTTGTGGGTATAGTAAAAATCATAAAAATGAAATACCGTTACACCTAAATACATTTTGCCCCCAAACTTTTGCACAGATATTTGGAAAACAATTATTGTGCATAAAATAAGATCAATTTTGCAAATAGCGTTCTGCGGTAATTCTGAAATAGTGGAAAAATTAAAATCATGTAAAAAACTTGTTCTTGTTAACATTTGATGTATCTATTATCTATGTATATTAACCGTGAAAGGTTGAGCTCACGTTGAATGTACCTAATCCTACCTAGATGAGTTCTCAGATGAGTTGTAAACACTTCTGATAAAAAACTGTGAAAATGAGGAAAGAACTCAGGTGTAGTTTAAAATATATTTGCAGTCAATCACTGTCTGAAATGCTGAAGATGGAAATTTTCTATATGATTGTTCAGTCACGTCTCACTCCCTAAGTCTTTATGCAATTCAAAAATGTGTTTATCTGTCAATCAAAATGACACTAACATATGCATTCACAGTTTACAGATGTATAGTCAATAGGATTTGACGAATGAGGGATATTTCCATATCTGTCAATGAGATAAACTGCGCTGGTATTTTTCTGTAATGATAATAGATTTGTAACTCAACGTATCTCACTCTGAGAGATTCTGTTATTAACACATTTAGCACTTGTGAACTCTGAACATTCAGTGAGATAATTGCGACTGTAATTATATGCCTATAGATGTGGATTTATCATGTATGTAGTGCAGCACTCAAAAGAATTTGCTTAAAAATGTGAAGTATTTTAACTGCGAGAGACATAAAGAGTCTCCACTCTAAGCAAAGAGTGTGAGGAAGGACGAAGTAATCACGGCAGTAGTTGGACGCAAGTATGAAAAGATCCAGGTTTAATTGATAGACAGCTACCAACAGGATGACGAATTTCAGAAATGCGAGTATTTTATATTGTTGGCTGAGATTCCACAATTTTATGGCACATGTGGTGGGACTAGTCTTTACGACATACGCAGTTAATTGATGTAAAACGTAACGTATACTAAAGAGGCATCACCACTTTTAACATGAACTGTATCTGCTCCGTCTTATCTGCTGCAGCATTTTTGCTTTTAATTCAAAACAAATGTACATAATATTATACCTAAATATTCCAAGCAACAAAACAGGTTCGTTTAGGATCGCTACTGAGTAATCCTCAATTAAGTTCACTCGTATCACCAATCTATCTACATGCTTTATGACGTACTTATGTACTAGTGTCACATGCCACATGGAAATGCATTTGATTAGGCATGAACTTTAGTATTATGATTATGACTGGTGCTAAATAGATTAGATGTATGTGTGTAGTATGTAGCAACAAAAGAGAAGCACCGCTGGCACAACAGATAAATACAAAGATGCACTGCAACCCAATATTTAGACAACATCGTCATATTGTAAATGTATTTGTGCCTATTTAGCTTTCCTGTTTTTAGGTTTAGGTGTTGATATTTTGGAGCACAAAGAAATGCTGTGTTGAAACATATACTACAGGAAAGGATGACATGACATCAAGTTTTACCTACTACTAATTGACACACCAATATAAAAATAAATGTAGATGTTACACTTTGAAATGAAGAAGTGTGTTGTTGGAGATGCAGTGCTACTGGGTGGTTGCTTCCACGTTTCTTGCTGTTCTGACCTGACTCATATTTTGTAAATGCGAGTAATTGTTTAAGAAGCATTGCTTCACACTAATTGGCTATAGTGGCACAGTACGTGAGTACGCTGACTTGGGCGCACTATAAATGACTGGGTATAGAAAGAGTTCTCTAGATAAGACGTTTAAAAATAACTCTAGGATGATGAGACAGATAAATTAGAGGACACAGTCGAGACAGAGAACTGCAACGTTTTGTTGTTTATTTTGAGACATAACTCACACAGAAGACGAAGCAGCCAAATAAATTCATAACAAAATTTACTGCCCTCGTAGATATTCGATTGTATTTATATCTGCTTCAGTGTGATGAAACAAGCAGAGTCCTGTTGCTTTCCCTCGTTATGACTTTTAGCAATTTCTCATTAACAATTCATGCAATGAAATTAATACACAAAGTAAATTGGAAATTTTAAACAATTGTACTATTTAAATGGGATGTATCTACAAATTATAATTTCTACTCTCCTGGGAGCTTCACTCTTCAGAAACAGCTCCACTCGCAGAAGGATTTCTAGTCAGGATTCCTTTCGTGAACAAATAAGGACAACACAAGCAAAGCATAACATTCCTCAGGATTCGCAATGGTCTTGAAAAGAAGTGTTTCCACCGACGTCTCCGAGACAAAGGGTTGTGGTAGTTCACGTTCTGTCTCTCTAAGCAAAATCTCTCATCTTCGTCATTCTTTACATCTCCAGCACCGTCCGCTAGCAGAACAATTGAAGCACTCGGATGAACATACGTCGCTGACGTCTTCGCATTCATTCCCGTCTTCGAACCAAGGACACTGTGTGTTCTTCGGAAGATGGAAATAACAGAATAAAAATAATTCATGAACTTTATTACCAACTCGTATCTGGGGGACCACCCATGTTGCATTTTTGAGCTAATCTTGTTATTGTATACTTCCAAAATTAGCATGGTATGGAATATATTAATATTATTATTACTTTGTTTTCTCCTTAACGAAAATATCGCTTTTGCTTTCTGGATCGTGACTAGCTAGCTCATCAGAAACTCTGCATTCCCCGTCTGACTTATTTTCTCTCTTTTTCTTAACTTTGTTCTCATCCTTTTCCAAACTCACTGCTTTTTCTTTCCTTGTCTGAGACTCCAGTGACGCTGTGCCCAGTTTCTCGCTATATTGATAATAGTTATATTATTATAACTATTATATATATTAATATAACTATTATATATATTAACAGTCATAATGAATATTAAGGCTTTTCAACCAATGAGTATTGTGGTTTTGAAATATTTGTGTCGGTACCTACTCGACTTCTGCAATTAGAGCCCAGTTTTCTTGTTGGTTATAGCCCACCTGTTTATAGTCACCATTCTTTAAATGCATCTTTATTCCCGAATCGGTCTCACTACCACTCCCACAGTTATTGTTGCTCTCTTGGTCATAATTAAAGCTTTGCGGAAGTAAGAGCTCAAAATGTCCATCGTCTGCTAATCCCGTAAAGAGAAAATAGAAAGTGCAGGGATGTCCCTTTTCGAGAAAATTTAAAATGTTGTAATATCCATCAGACAATT
>JABASD010001687.1:0-36023 GCA_019776165.1 Pogonognathellus flavescens
CCCCCCCCCCCCCCCATTGCAGTCCTGAATGAAGGTATGTTGCTACAATTTGCGTTTGAGTATGTCCCCCCCCCTGAAATTAGCTCATGCTCGGAATATCAAATAGATAATATTATTATGTATATTGATAAAGGGAAAAGCAAAAAGCACCTTTCCGTCACCCATAATTATAAAATTGGTTAAAACTTGCAATTACTAAAAATATTGTAATTTTGAGAAGTTTCAGTCATGTATTAGTATTAAGTGCCGAGAGTAACGTTTGTTCGGACACCAGCCGCTGGTCCAGCCCTATGCCGCGTACGTATGCGTGTGGATCCAAAGTTAAAAATGTGCATTAGGAGTTATTCTGTTATGCTAAAAAAATTGTCCAATTGTCATAAATTCTCCCCGTCATTCAGAGATTTATTTAGCTTTTTTGTGGTTTTTTTGCAACCCTTCCAGCATCAGAACAAGAACCGGTTACAATTATAATGCTTTTTATAACTTTTTATGTTTTTCACCTTCCTACATTTACAATAATAATAGCTTTCAGCTTCTGTTATTGTTTATGATTATGTTACGAATTTTACCATCTTGATAATAATAGCACGTATAATGTACTCATTTTAGTAGGCATTTTTCTGGAAATACACATTATTGTATCTGTACAAGTACACCAATAATATAACCATTAAATAACTGCGAGCGATAAATACAATTCCTGAACATTTTCATGGTTGTTTGTTACATACCTATAAAGATATTATTACATTTATTTATTATTATAATATTGGGTAGTATTACGTAGTTAAATTAAGATAACACAATTACAGTAACATCGGTCAGGAAGAAACAAGGGAATGGGGTTGAATGAATTCTTGGTTTAGGATTCATGAGGAGTAATTCATTATAATATTGATAGTGGTGTACTATTATACGTATCCAAATCTACCTAATACAGAAGAATGTTAACACAATTAACTTTTTCAATATAAATTCCCATTTAAACACAGGATGTGGATGTAAAGGTGATTTAACCCATTATTGTTTTTATGCGCTCTTAAATTGGCAAGTGCATGCAATTTATAATTTTTACAAAAATTTCTCTCCATCCTTTTCACCATAAAATATGATTCACGCATTTGAAATGAGCAAAGAATGAATAACTCTACACGAAATGAATAATAGAAAAACAGATAGATGAAAACATTTTTTCGTAGCTAATTTGTCTACACCTTTATCAATCACTTAAACATTATTAAAAGTATTACTATTAATCACCATCAATTCTCTCAAAATGATTGAAAATCTACAGATTCGGTTATACATTTTGTTTACAAGACACCAATAATTAATGTTAGTACATTCTAATTTAATTTATAATATTCAGTATTAATTGCAATGTATATTTTTACGAGGCCAAAATATTTCCACAGACTATTATTTGAATTGAATTATTATTGTTAATGAATATTGCATACTCGTTGACATGCATTATTGGTTCATTGCATAGATCAAGTACAAGTGGAAGTGAGAAGAACACTATTCAACAAGTTAAATACAAATAGTTTCTATTTGTGAATTTTAGTAAATACATTTTGCCACGGTAAGATGCGATGACTAACTACTCGTATTTTTAACATAATATCGAAATGATAATTGTTCTGGAATTAATACGATTACACAGAAAGATCAGACCAGCAGATTCCAAATGGAAGGCAATAACACAAATATTTGTATAGATATTGTTGTATGTGTGTATGCGTAGTCGTATAGAGAGTAGTAGTAAGTATAAGGTTATACAAACATTTCAATTTCAGCACTACAATATTATGTAAATCAAGTTGAGAAATACATGTTAATCAGCGAAATCAAGACTGCTCGCCAAAACAAGTGCAGTCACTTTTCCATTATTACACCTTCTGCATTATACCGTAGTTTACCGAATATATTATTTATTATTAGGATGGCAGTGAACAGTATGATGCGAAACTCTCATTTCACACTCAATTCCTAAAAACAATGTCATAGTTCATTTCCCCGTGCACACAGCACATAAACATAAACATAACGTCGTGACACACTATACAACCAAATTAGTTAATCACGAAAATAATCATCAATTAGAGTCATAGAGTTTGATTCGATTTTCACAATTTAACATTACATATATAACATAGTGGGTACCTACACAATAAAATAATCAAGTGGTACATTAAAATCCTACTGTTTTGCTATTTTCCACAATATATCTAATTCTTTAGTAAATTATAGTAAAGTATAACCAATAATTTTTTACATTGTACAGTTAAAGTAATCTAATAAATTATGTATCCAACCTTAAGTAAAGACAAGTCGTTGCTCGACAACAATTTTCGGTTAATTAATTAATTAGGCTGTCTCGTGTAGCATTTCTTACTGAAAAGTATTTTCGTACCGCTAGCGTCTATACATGCGTCTGTATATGCATACGTAGATTTATCACAGTCTTTTTTGAATATAACACTAGTATTTCCTATTACATACTAGTAGTTGTATTTTATGTATTATTTCATTTAATTGTAGCTTTGTAACCTGTAATGTAATGTAACGGTAGTCTTAAGTAATATTAGGAAATATGGTACGTTACCATTTACACTAGTTATTTTAGCCACTCGGTTAAACACAATCCCCTCCTGCATTTCCCTTCTTCATTCACATCCCATCATCATCGTTTCGCGTCAGGCTTCTTTTTTTGGTAGTGTTTGCGATTTTTGCGGCTATTGTAGGAAGTACTGGAGCCCTTTGAAGCCCCTCCCGGGGAGGTCACGTCATTGAAGTTCCGATTGCTCCCACTACTCCGATCTAACCGTTTAGAATTCAGTTCAGAAATAAGTAAAGGTCATTGAAGGTATTTACAAGTTAACAAGCGAGCGGAACATCAAGAAGCGAGGCACATCAAGTACAGAGGAAGAGCAATGCTAATTTCTACTCTACCCATTGTGAACGACAAACTCACTTGAGTTGGGCGGTGAGTATTGGCGGCAGCTGCGGTGCCATGTGGTGTGTTGGTAGGGCTGCGCTCCCTGTTTGGTGGCGGAAGAAAAATTCCCACTACCATTTCCACTCACTTGACCATTCGGAGTGGAATTGGTTGAAGGGGTGGAAGTGGAGGGAGGGGACGTTGAGGATGAGTTTGCTGTCGCTCGACCAGATTTATTAGTTTGACTTTCCCCACTCCCCCCAACGTGTTGGTGGCTCACATACGATCTTTTGCCCCCGCTTGGCAGCCTTTGCCGCTGCCGCTCCACAGACGGGGTGTTCGTGGAATTTGAGGAAGGGGTGGGTGTGGAAGCCATGTCGTTACTCTCGTGATGATGCTGCGATGCGGGCGCTCTATGCTGATTGTTCCCTTGAGTATTCTTGTCTTGGTCTGTGGTGGGGATGAGACGGTCGTCTGTCACAGAAACGACAGGGTGTGGGTGTGAGTCAACCCAGTCCAGGACACTCGACGTACTGCCGGGACTACTCCGACTATTACTGCCGTTGCCGTTATCGCTGGACGCTGAGAGGGATGACACAGAACCTGAGTCTTCTTTACTTTCCTTCAGAGCCTCTTCTTTGGCATTTAAGAGAACATCCTTCGGAGGAAGCAACTCACCTTTTGAACTACTGAGATTGTTATGACACACTGGAGAAACTTGGCTGCTCCGGACTGATTCGATTGGCTCTACAAACGCTTCCGGTGGACTGCTGCTGCTTCGTGTGCTAGAATTACTGCTGCCAGAGGAGCTTCCTGTGTATTGGTACTGCGGGAGACTATTGCTCGAACTAAAATTTGACATGGAAACGTTATTGGAAAACTTTGGATCGTCATTACACGGAAAGGATCGTCGAATCCAGCTGCGATACTCAACCACGTCATCAGTCACACGTACCACTCGTCCCAATAGACTATGAAACAATCAAACGAAAAACCTTTTATTAAACAACAATTAAAAAATGTACAAAACCTTAAATAATATTGCAAAATGTAACAAACAACTGTAACTGCCGCAATGGAAAAGTACCTTGATTCATTGGGATTGTTGAGATGATGAGTTGAGCACATTGCCTGGGTAAGCACAACGTAAGCGTACTCGAAAGCTTGCTTCACCTGGAGGGCACCATAAGAGCTGCGTCCAATGTCATTTCCAGGTGTAAGAGGATCCTCTATACACAACACCGACGTTCCTCCCTGATTCTCTTTTATAACCTGCGAAAATGTCAGAATATTTTTTTAGAAAATAGGGGAAATGTAAACAAGACATTTGATTCGACTTTATTGGATTGAGAACACAAATCAGCAAAGCTAGTTCTCATTGTGATAATATTGTATATATTTTATATCATCATAATTTTGTTACCTCTTCTTTATTAATATAAGATCCTCCTTCTTTCACACTTATCCCAGTTGTCATATAATTAAAATGTCGTCCATACAACTCAAAAAATTCAATAAGAAGCACACCAAGGTTGGATTTCTCATGTGAAATAGAAAGTCTTGGGTGTAGCTACAAACATGATTAAACCAATTTCATAATTAGCACAAGACCAATACAATTTAGGTAGAGTCGTCAGTTCATGATTTTTACTATTATTATTATCATCATCATTATTATTATTGAAAAGATCAAAGATTGATAAATTATATAAAATTAATCAATCAATGTCATATCTGTGATTATTTACTTTATACTATTATTCATGTAATATTTTTAACGGTTAAGTGTAAACATAATGTCACAGTACACTGGACTAACGGAAGTAAAGTTGCAATTCTTTCTTACGAAGTGTGCAAAGATGAGTGCGTAAAGGAAGTTAAGTGACCTAATACGCACTGAAAAGTTGAAATAATATATACACCAACATTACTAGTTATATAATAACTAGTTCGATAGATACAAGTTAGGCTAACGGGTATAATGGAATTCTACAACGTTTTTAGGGAGAATACTTAAAGCTAAAGCATATTTAAAATAAATACACAAAGTAAACATATAATGCTGAAGCATCCCTTCTTCCTTTCTCTCATAATGTCAAAACATCCCCTTCTGTCTCAATAATGCGGAAGTATCCGCTCCTCTCTATATAATGCGGAAGTATCCTCTTCTTTCTTTAAATGTTGCAGAAGCATCTCCTCCTTTTCCTAATATTGCGGAAGCATAATGGAGCTGCATGATATTTTTATTTTATATTTATATTTTGATGTTTATGTTTTCTACAGAGGTTTCATTTTGATACCGAGAGGTTCCCAAAAAATGAGGATTGGTTGCATTGGAACAACGTAATAGTTCTTCTAATTTCTATTTTTATTTTGATACTGAGAGCTACGCAAAATAATGCGGAAGCATACGAATAGTGCTTCTATTATCTATTCTTTTTTCATTTTGATACTGGGGGTATGGGTAAGCAGACGACATAAAGACTACAGACAGATACCGGGAAATTATAATATTAGGATTGAGAATGAGGATACTTGTTATGCTTCCGCATCATTGAAACTGAGGAGGGGATTTTAATTTTTATCAAATGGATAGGAAACATGGTAATATTTAGCATTTTGCGTTTCAACTCTGTTCCTACTTTCATATGACCTTAATGAATAGGCGCAGTCCATGGTAATTGTTGGACAAACAGGAAGACAGTAGACAGACTTATCATAGTAATATATGATAATTATTAACAGTCCCGTATGTGACGGGCTAACCATCTAGTAACTATATTTATATATTATATACCTACTTACTCAAAGTTAGTACTTGAAACAAAGAACAATGATACACGGTATACTGGGTATACACGTATTAAAATTAATACAGCTACAAACTGCCAAAAGACGTTGTCAACAGAAAAATAAACGCGAAACATCCATGTTTTCTCATGAATGAAAATGTACGCATCTAAAAGACCTACATTGCAATTTTTATTAGGTGAAAATGTAGAATTTCTGAGCGGTTCTTCATATTTGAAAACTTACGTGATTTATGAATTTCTATTTTTTCTAATACATAATAAAAATATGAAAATTAAGGAAGATAATTAATATCGGGATCCATACTCTATTACTGTCTACTCTTATGTCCGACTTTTGGTCTGTTCCACGGAATTCGAATGTGCTCTCTCTCCCTATCGGTTGGCGTTTAGCAAATTAACATGGGACAGTGTCTATAATGTTTAAGTCTATAAAAGCACAGTGATTCAAAAGTGGGGTTGTACCTTATTATCCCCGTGCGGTGGTTGGTGTAAAACATAAAACTTCCAAAAAAATTATTTATATATATATATATCAATATGAATGGTATATTGAATGTTTATATGTGAACAACAATAACCTGGCTACCATATGGTGCCAAAAAGTCAAAAGATTAAAATTATTGGTAACATTTGGGTTTTATGTTTTTCCATCATGGGTGATACTATTGTCTACCTTCTGTAAATATTTTTAATATTTCAGCCCATTTGGTCCTGAACTAAAGTTATTCAACATAATGGGCTCCCCTCCCCCAACCAAGGGGAAATTCGACTTAATAAAAATTGCAATGTAGGTTTCAAAACAAGGTCTATCAAATGCACACATTGTCATACATAAACAAACATGTAAAGTATGTTTCGTGGTTATCTTTTATTATTATTAACGACTCCCCATTATGTGGTCAAAACCTGAACACTCATTAAACCAACATTTAAAATTGGAATGTTTAATAAAACATTAGATAAAAAATTTACTTGGAGGAAACTGACGGTCATCAGAATTAAGGAATACGAGCTGATTCCACCGGTGAAGACTTCATTGAGATCACGTTCCAGTAGGAATTGTTTGAGAACCAGTACTAGTTTCGGTAATGCCGGATACATCTTTCGAAAATGTTTGATAAGCTCTGCCGATCGAACACCATTGCTCATGTTAAAACTTATGTCTATTTTAACTTCTGTCTGCTTCTCTGTCAACTTAACGATCGGAACCTAAGAATAGTGCATAAAATTATTATTCATTTGAACAATAGATCCCGCAATTCCGTAACAATAATTGACAATTTGACATACCGACGCTTTATCAAGAACCTTCAACGAACTTTTTTCGGCAATATCGTTATCCAACAGAGCCTTTTCTAAAGTCTTTAATGGTAGTGTATCCCATTTTCCGATAACTACCAAGTCAATGTCACTGGAAATAAATTAATAGACTCAAATAATAATTTCATTTCTTAAACAACCGGATAGAACAATGGTTATTATTATACACGACAGTTATTATACAGCCAATAATAATAGTTGCTGAATACCTTGTAGGAAGGTAAAGTCCAGTTCGAAAGCTTCCAAAAATCTCAACTTCAGCTTCAGGCCAAAGACTATATATCACGTCAGTAATCCGTTGAACCACACCCAATCTCAACTGATGCTCCTCGGTGGTAGGAGACATGTAGGTAAAAAAGTCTTCAATTTCTTCGTGTAATCTATAAAGGAATGATCCATTTATTAGATTATTAAAAACATAAAAATCCAACTATCAAATTGATTTTCGTGTATGGGTTTATAAAGAATTAAGAAACTAACCCGACAGTTCCACGACTGTACACTTTTCCTGGAACCATCCACGGACAACCGGCTTTATGTGTTATTCTGATTTTGTTATTGATCCCTAACCCGAAAGTTCTGGCTTTATTCTCTCTCGCTTTGTTTTCTCTCTTACTGCTGTCTTCATTGGAACGGTTGTTGATATTTTGATGAGTGTTATGAGTATGAGCGACGTTGTTATGATAGTTGTTGTTGTAGGTTTGTTTTCCCCCACCCCCAACTCCATTGTAAGGAATGTTATAGTCGTCTGATTTTTCATTCATAATATACATATTACTCAATCCGACTTGAGCTTCCCAGATCCGAACCCAAAACTGTTTGGCTGGTCCTTCTTGCTCGGGCTGGTACCAACCAATCTTAGGATCCATTCATAGCTTTGAAGAAACACGGATGAGCTAAAATGTCCCCCTCCGCTCCGCGGTTGATTTTATTCTTGTCACTGCACAATGCGCTACTAAAAATGCTCTTTCAGCGCAATCAAATTCGTTCAATGTTCAGATTGTTCTAAATATAATCAACAAAACCAATACTACATTAGGTTATGCAGTTTTTAGAGTTTTTGATCCAAACAGCTTAACTTAGGCTCACAATAAATATGTATATTACTCAATCCGACTTGAGTTTCCCAGATCCGAACCCAAAACTGTTTGGCTGGTCCTTCTTGCTGGGGCTGGTACCAACCAATCTTAGGATCCATTCATAGCTTTAAAGAAACACGGATGAGCTAAAATGTCCCCCTCCGCTCCGCGGTTTATTTATTCTTGTCACTGCACAATGCTCCACTGAGATGCCCTTTCAGTTTCAGCCTAAGCAAATTCGTAATTCGTTCAATGTTCAGATTGTTCTAAATAAATGTAATCAACAAAACCAATAATACATTAGGTATGCAGTTTTTTTATCTATTCAGCTTAACTTAAGTTCACATTGTGTTGAATGAATGTTGCATGTAAATTATTATGATTGTGTATACGAGCAAGTATATTTAAAGTATATCCTTGAACATTATTCAACTCTCCTTTGACTGCTTTGACTTGATTTACCACTTACATTTACAATTTGCGATATACTTACATGACTTACAACAACACTAATGTTCCAACTATGCTATTGCTATTAATTGTATCAAACCAAAATAACCAAGTCACAGTCCAGCCACACACAAGTTTAAGTTGAGAGATAATGTAAATAATGTAAATAATAATTATGTATCAGTAGTGATATTAAAATGTATTTTGTGACTGACTGACTGCAGGCACTGGCACATCCACTACACTATCACACTATAGGCATGCTGACTCGGGCTCGGCTCGTCACTTTTTCTCTACTACTTATTTTTCTTCGACTTCAACAACACGAGTAACACGGCAACACTACACTTTTTAGTCTTTTAACTTTTGCTCAGTTTTAGCAACCACACACATTACATATTACTATTACGTTAGCAATTACACGCGAGTCGTGTACCGAGACAATTATGGATATATTATTTTATAAGAAAAGTATGTAGGTAGGTTGATGGTTGGTTGGTTTGGTTGGTAGTTGGTCCTAGGTAGACGTAGAAGATGGTTTGCTTTGCTTACTCCTTCGGAATAGGAATTTGTAAGTTAGGACTAATGCTGTTCACAGATACACGATACACTCCTAAACTCCTATTAGGTATGTATAATATTACAAATATTACGCTTTGCGATACGGAGATTATAGCCCTATTATCCAAACACACAACTATATTATATAACACGCACAATACTGCTTTGCTTCCATATATTTTGTGTTAGTCTTGTTAGTAGCGATTATTATATTTATATACCTTCTATAATACAAACACTACTACTGTTCATGTCGAGTTACTTGTGTCGTGTTCGTGGCACAACAACAGGAGTACTGTAATAGTAGTGGAGTTAAGTGTAGCACTAGTACCAGTATAGTAATACATACATATACATTGACTACATAACATAACATACATAGTAGTCGAAAAGAAATGGGAATGAGAGGTCCACGAGGACGACGACGGCGTGAAGGGGTGCTGAGAAAAAATGTCCTAGAATGTGGTAGTTCAGTTTAGTAGAGTATTCAGAGTATAATGCATAGAATATCATTATAACATAACACATACTACATAATCATACCAGTAGTAGTAGTGTGTAGTAGAGGTAGTAGATTAGAGATCGTTACATATATTATGACGTCGGCCGTCTCTATTTTAGGGGAGAAGGGGCCTGGAAACATGAAAATTGACGAACACAGTATGACATGACCTCTGCTTTCGAAAACTGTTTTTATCAATAATATTTTTACCAACAGTATAATTTATCTGGGAAATTTAATATCTAAAATGTATATGCTTATTGTATGCATAAGGCATCTATAAGAAATTGTGCAAAAACGCTCTGCAAGTTTCGAAAAACGCCGTTAATAAGCAATGTGTACACATGTGGGTCCCTCCATAGTACTAGTCTACACATACATTAAATCCCAGACAAGCCCTTGCTCATCCACAAGAAGGAATAAGCCAAGCGTTAGTAACGAAAACAATAATTAGTTGGGTAACCCTCACAAGGTCAGATGTTGACAACAGTTGTTCAATTGGATTATTGGATCATTAATTGTTCAATTGGATCAATAGATGTTCAATTGGATCATTAATTGTTCAATTGGATCATTAATTGTTCAATTGGATCAATAGTTGTTCAATTGGATCAATAGGTATTCAATAGGATCAAACGGACCAATTGCTATTCAATTGGATCATTAATTGTTCATTTGGATCAATAGTTGTTCAATTGGATCATACAGACGGACAATACAAAAGCATACATGAGCTTCCGGTCATGAACAAGTTCGATTCCGCTGATGTATTGCACTGGTTACTACTAGGTACATTTTTGCGCACAGATAGATAGATAGATAGACAGACAGACTAAACAAAAGCATATAGTAGCTTCGCTACTAAACAATGACTCGTTCCATTTTGCAACTTTAACTTCGCGAATTTACTGGAATCTGTCTAGCACAACCATGGTCACTTTGCTTGTTGTTTGCACTGATAAGTTAGCTTCCACCCGTCTGGGGTAAGGGCGTTTTGCTTAGCAAAGGGCCTTTCTCTAGTATTTTATATACAACATGGAGAAATAATATTTGGAAAAAGTATCATTTATCATATCAGGGTCTGATAATCAGACCTTTAGTTATCATTTATCAATCGTTTGTCAGAAAATACGTCAAATTACTATCGAGTACTACAATCAGTTATATTATATTTATGTGAATAGATTTGTTGTAAGTTTGTTTTACATAGACTGAAATTTTTAGCGTGGTCAGTTTTCATTGTTCTCGATTTGGTAAACCCCTCCCTACTCCCTACTAGTTCTAAGAGTGTTAACGTAATATTCTATCGTTGCTTTGCAGAAATACCGTGTCGATTTGCATGCGTGAAGAAAAAACGCATGCGAGTCGAGTAGAGAAGTAGAAGTCTATGATACATTTAATACATTTACAGATTAACTAACTATAGTCCGGTTTAAGAGCCTCCCAGGAGCCTCTATGGACAAGAGGAACGACTACTGGAAATTGGCGCGACCTTCATGTCTGCCCAAAAATTCACCGAAATAAGTTTGGCTAAGTAATTTGCTAAGACTAACGATAATAATAATAACAGAGAAAAAATACAGGTCAGATACCTGTCAATTGTTAGTCTGACACACCGGTCGACGAAAAATTGGGGGGAAATGACATCTCTCAGTATTTGTATGTGTTCGTCAGCTGCACAATCAAAAATTCCAGCACTAGTTTTAAGAAGTCGTCAAACTTTTCCTTTTCGGTGTTATTCAACTTCGGTGAAAGCAAGTGAAGAATTTCAGAATCTTATGAAAACAACAATCACTGACACTCACGTTGTGTTGAATGGTGTGAGATACGTCAAAGACGACTGGACGAATGTTAATGAAAAAGTATTAAGTCAGGTGAATAGAAAACTGTACCGGCAAAAATATCACCCTCTAAGCTTGGTGAAAAGTCAGATTCTGGACTTTATGTACAAAGAATTTCCTAGCCGCACTAAAAGTCCGTTATTTTCAGTATACGAAGATTTAAACCCCGTCGTTACTTTGGAACAAAATTTCGATTCTTTACTTGTGGCGAAAGACCACCCTAGTCGGAAGAAAAGTGATTGTTATTATATAAATAAAGATTTGTTGTTGCGAGCTCACACCAGTGCCCATCAAGTAGAACTGATTCGAAGTGGCTTAAATAATTTTGTAATTGTCGGGGACGTTTTTCGCAGAGATGAAATAGATCGTACTCATTACCCTATTTTCCACCAAATAGAAGCAGTTCGACTTTGTGGGCTACACGATGTGTTCAAGGATGAGAATGTTGCCCGGCAATTGAGTCTTTTTGAACGAGGTGGGACCGGGAGCCGAAGTCCGGAAAAACAAGAGTCCCACACACTAGATGCCGTCATGGTCATGAAAGTCGCTTTACAAACTTGTCTTGAAAAACTAGTTCAACATTTATTTGGCAAAGGTACCGTCACCGTCAGTCACCGTCTTTCTTTCGTGTCTCCCATAAATCTCAACTTTTTCCAAACTTATAGACATAGCCAATAGCCATAGCCTGCTTCAGAATTCAGCACCTTTTTTTGTATTTACATTATATACATGCGTAACACACGAAATAATAGCTAGAGATTAGACAATTGACTCAACACAGCATCATTTGTGAATATCTGTGGGGGTATTTTGGTTCACTAACATTAAATAATATGATATGCTAATGTAGCAACAAAATCTCATTCTTTTAATCTCCTGACTTCTTTGCGCCTTAAAAAGGCAAAAAAAATTATTTAATTTTCGAATGGTATGTTTAAAATCTCATCTTTGAATCGCATGTTAACGTTTAGCTGCAAGAGAGCAAATTACAGTAGGTGCATTTCAAGAATTACCTTAGCATTTCGTGTTTCATTTTTTTTATCAGTCAAAAAATAGTCAGTGAATAGCAACTTGGGTAGGCATATATCGCCTAGATATAGATATACCTAGTAGATGTACCTACTATATACGGCATAAAGATTGAAAGATGTAAAGTTGGGTTCGGTAATTAGAACATAATTATTGATATACTTACATAATATAAACACGCATAAAATATATATATGTATTAAACGTGTTTAGTTAAAATGCATTTTGGTATGACTCTGAATACTATCTATATGTTTAATGTTTAATGTTTGGCTTTATTTCCGTGACAAGCTTAGGACATCCAATCATACATGTGAGCTAATTGTATTAATATTATAGTCATAATCATAATATTCGATTTTGGGTTTGTTGAACAGCCCATTTCATTTATGTATATTTTTATTTAAACACTGACTGGCTGGTGAAAGCACATAATATTTGAGCATGTATATATTATCTGGTGTAGAATATTTTAGGCCTTTTTCTTGCAGTCAATATTTCATTGCGGAAGCTTGATAGATAGAGTATGCGGTATGTATAGTTTGTATAGTATAAATATAATATAATATACCTTCCAGCCAAAGTCTGTTACGGTGCATAGAATAGAATACACCAGTAGTTAAATTAGCCGTATAGTATGAACTGCATACTATGAGGCTAATTTAACTGACTGGTGTTGTGTATTGTGCTGATTGATTGGTATCGATCTGAGATTATAATGCGGATAGATTTTATGATATAGATGCTGAAACTCGTTGGGTTGAGACTTTTTTCCCTTTCACTCACCCCTCGTGGGAACTGGAGGTGAAATACAACGGAGAATGGCTCGAATTGCTTGGATGCGGAATAATGGAACAGAAACTGCTAGAAAATGGTACAACAATAATTCTTCAATTTATATCGATATTGCATGCTATATTTTAATACTAACTAACAGAAGGCTTGGTTATGTTTATGTTCCGTTTCCGTGAACATTTATACAATTTCGTAAAAAAAATGTAAATATTTGTCTTATCATTGCTTATTTTTATGTACCTATAATATCCGTGATCCATAATTTCAATTTTTGATAAGCTGGAGCCAATGACAAAATTGGGTGGGCTTTCGGGATCGGCCTGGAGCGACTTGCTATGAAAATTTACCAGATACCCGATATCCGATTATTTTGGAGTGTTGACTCTGGAGTCTTGCATCAGTTTAAAGTGGACGATCCTTATACACCGATAACCTATAAAGTAAGTTCTATTGTCACTTGTTTGGGTATGGTTAGAACATGATAATAGTGTCGGTGTGTTAGCCTAGCACTTACTTGGCGCAAGGTACGTAGGGTTATTTGCATCACATGTGTAAAGATAAATACATATAGCACTATCAATGGTCTTAGATATTGTATGTTGAAAGATGTCTGTTGGAGCAGTAGGGAAAGTAGTGTTTATGCGATGAAGAGTCGTTCTTACTTTCCTTGTGTTCCGCATGTGAATCCCAATGGAGAATTTTTCATCCATCGAATGGAGTTTGGCTTTAGAACCGCATGCTGTATGAATGACGAACTGTGTGGAGTTCAGTAGCATGGATGGCTTGTAAATGTAGAGCATAAGTTAAGTTGAGAGCGCTTGTTATATCTCTCACACTTTCATGTAGATCTATCCCTGCACTTTAAATATATTAATATCTGTGTAAAGCGCTTATATAAGTGCTTTCTTCACTTTAAGACTTTAACCACCAACCGGTGCCATCATAATAGCTTGCAACCTCCAACCGAACCCATATTCTATTTGAACATTCTCTTTGTTCATCTCAATTTCTGCTGGTCTGGCTAGCAAAGTAGCTACTACTTATATAACAAACAGTGTATAAAAGCGGGAGCCAGCCAGCAGACATTTTGCTAATTCTCCAACTATTGTTTGACTGTCGCCATTTGCTGTGTACTACTTTCACCTTTACGTTCAACCCTGATTTTCACTTGCACAAAACTCAGTACAGAGCTGTAAAGAAAGTCAAACGTCCAATTCAGACGTGCTGGGAAATACTTTTTCCACTAAAAGTTACCAACTGTGTCGAAAGATTTGCTCTCATTACCCATGCTTCTCCCAAGTCTCTTTCATTCTGTTTAGTACATAAGTAGTTTTTGGTCCTGTATGAACCCCCAAAGTCGACACAGACTGTTCAAAAGTCTCGGTATTAAATTGCATTTGAAAGCGAAAATTTAGCATAATTCACTCAGCACGAGTACAGATATGAGCTCGATGACATTTCGGAAATTGCATTATAAGCTTTACTCTACATGCAAAGGCGCTCATAAAACCTATCAAAACGGGAATTACTCTTTATTGTCACGAAATAATCGTGTGTAGATAGATCCCTTGTTTTGCATCTGTTCCTTTCCAATCGCATTGCATTAACCATTTATTTAGTCGCTACTCGCTCCGTTCACTCGCAGTGCACTGTTTCCATTATTATTCTCAAAACAGTTATTTGCTTTTCTCTCGCTATGCTCCGCTTTTCCTTCCCGGCTCTTGTTTCATTTTCTATGGCAGCTAGATGTTTGCATTGAAATTTCGTACATCATGTATGCCTGAGTCAACTCGAACTCTCACAATCAGTAAGGCAGCAGCAGCAACCACAACAGGAAAGGAGTTAACAGTCAAAGAGTCCGTAATTGTTGTTCCCCAAAACTTACAAGCATCAGAGTTCACAGGGAAGCTTTCCGCCTTGAACCAAGCTGAACACATAATATATAAGTGACTCCACATTTTTAGGGGCTGCCGAATTACATGTAAGGCATAATAATAAGTTATTTAATGTTTTCCCCACTATTGATTTCTACTTTACTTGCACTCTCACAATTTGCATTTTGCTAAAACATTACTGCAAATATTCTTCTGTGGAAAAGTGTTTTTGTGGTAGGTATTTCCACGCACTCGAGTAGAAGTCGTCAGTCACCTTCACTTTGGAAGACCGTTACGTGATGTAGTAATCTTAAGTGGATATTTTTTGTTTGTTACAGAACGTGAGCGTGTTCCCGCAATGCATCAACGACATTAGCTTTTGGCTCCCTGAAGATAGTACTTTCAGCAGCAATGACTTTTACGATTTAGTTCGTAATGTTGGTGGCGACTTGGTTGAGCAGGTGAGTTTTTGATTTCTAAAAATCTAAAAAATGAACCCCACAATCTTTACGTATGCCTTCCTGTTAGCTTTGTCCTTCATGCGACGACCTACATAAGAAGTAAACTACGGATCTGTGTTTGATGTAGCACAAGTGAAAGTTAAGAGAGAACGAGCTGTTGGTTGCGTTGGAGGGTAGAAGTATTGAATGAGAGAAAGGAGGAGAAATTATACGGTGGAAAGTGAAGGAAAGTACTGGAAATGGCAGGGGAAAGATGAGTTTAGGGTGAACAATTGCATAGAATGTCATTGTGTTATTGCCATTGTATGAAATGTTCATTTGCCTCAGCCTGTTTGCTGCCTTTCTCATGAAATCCTCTCGAACGCAATATCAGCAGCTTGTCTTCTTTTGTCTTTCTCGTTCTATGACTGTATATTGGGAACTTATGTTTTATTCGTGGAGATATATACAAGCATTGATTGCCGAATGAATGTCTTAGTTGACTTCTTGCATGGCCATTCTGTGTGTGTTACATCTAACTACCTTATCGACTCAAACGGAGAATGCTCAAAGGTCTTCGAAATGCAAAGTGATATTTATGGTTCCTTTAGGTGTCGTTGCTCGACGAGTATCATCATTTGAAAATGAAAAAATGGAGTCATTCCTACCGGATCGTGTACCGAGATATGAACAGGACGCTCACTCAAAAGGAAGCCTCTAAGATTCACAAGCGAATTGAGGAGGCAGCCAAAAAAGATTTACGAGTTGTGATCCGATAATTGGACTCAATAAAATGCTAAGCCTTTCTAATCTTGGGCTCCCGCTCTGTTCTCGTCCTTTATTTCACATTATTTCACATTAGCTATGCATTATTCAACAAACACGTGTGTGAGATCCTTCCTTGCGAATACGCAGCACATCGTCATCGTCGTCTTACAGCTATTTCCTCTTCTTCCCTCTTGTCACCGTGCCCATCCTTTCTATCCCAGTCTCCAGCCACACAATGGCACTTAATAATTGAACGCCTAATGGCATCCACACCGCCACCGCCACAACCTCCATACGCAAACTTTCTCCGTCATGCCTTTCTCATACTGAGTCTTAGAAAACATCAGATGTGACGAGGTGACATGTCAGTACTTATTGTTAACAACCTACAACTACATGCAAACTTCATAAAAGCTTTTGCAAATATCCCATTAGGCTAACCATTGTTTTTAAAACTAAAAGCATCAAACATTGGTGCAAAAGTAAACCCATATGAAATATTGAATTGGAGACCTACATTATGTTTCCTCGTATCGTGTAACTCTGCACCAATAAATATTTGCATACTTTTCAACATTGGGTGTATTATTTGGCCGTATATAATTTTGATTGTTTGTCGGGCGTGCTCCGCACACTTTTATTCACATCAAACACAAGGGTATACGTTTTCATTTAATTTTTTGCATTGTGTCGAAGTAGAATGCGAATGTTAGAATGGCAAAGGCAATATTATTGGCAACCGTTCGTAGAAGCAATATTCCCATTACACGTTTGTTCTTTATAGGATACTCCTACCTACGTTACTTGTATGTGTATTATATATGTAGCCACAGAAGTTCAGCTAATGTTGAATGCTAACTGTACACCGTCTGTCTTGTTAAAGTTCCCCGTACTGCTAGCCTACTTATCCAGCACTCCAGAACGGATAAGACTACTATTCGGTGATATACTTACAGTATTAGCCGTGGAGAAAAAGGCAACAGAGGTTTGGTAGTAATACAACAGGGAATGACTTGAGTTGCGCCTGTGTTAGTTAGTCTCAGTTCTACGATGCTGTTCTGAGCCAACGGACTGAAACAGTCCTCACACACAAAACTATAACCGGGGAAACCAGTCGGAGTCGGCTTTTCCATACTGATTCCCACATCAGTACAAGCAGTCAGTACGCTCTCCACACTTACTTGCTCCTCACCACCGTCACCGTCCTCGTCGCTCAAGACGATGAAACGAGTCGTTGTACTTTCTCCGAATAGTTCTGCACAGAAAGTCGGAAAAGATTCAAGCCACGACAAATTGTTCCACTTGTAACTTTCACCAGTCAAGGAGAGATAGTTGACAATTTTAAAAAGGTTTTCATATTATCTCAAGTCAACAAGACAAGAATCGCTTCACTTGCTTTCACTTCACTTTCTCCAAACTTTCACTTCTCAAATGTTTCAATTCGCAAGGCTCACCACTAAAATTTTCTCATCTGCAGTAAAGACCAGAGAATTTCTACGTTGTTAGAGCCATCGACATAAAAACACGGGAAATGTGAGACACGGTTATTTGCACTCCGGCAAAAGAGGAAGACAGCAATGAGATTTTTTGAAATGGATTCACACGTGTCGACAAATCGTTTAGTTGTCAAGTGTCGTTGTAATTATTGTCAATTGTGCTGACATGTGAGTGGTGCTTTAGGGTTGGCTGTCAGAGCTGGGGACGACGACACTGTCAGTAAAAAGTGGAAAAAGTGGAAGAGAAGTGAATAATAGGAAATGCGTGACACATGAGCCTCTTTTTGAATGGACAGTTGTGAGTGTGAGACAAAGGAAAGCAGCGAGGAAACGGAGGGCTGTCACTTCCAAGGACGGGTAGGTAATGTGTCTAAGTGAGGCATGTTGCGGTCTAAGAAGGCCGTCATGGACGACGAGTGTAATGATGTGTCAGCAATTAAGGAAAACAGCTCCACCACCGCCACAAAATCCACAATGGGGCCACTTAAGGGATTCAAGAAATTTCAAATGGAGTTGGCCCGAAGAAAGTTGGAAGGAACTGCTGTTCGGCGGTTGCAGCCACAGCTACAGACGGAAGATGAGGAAGAAGAATACACCATGGAGAAAGAATCCTCAAGTTCAACAACGCCAACTGCCTCTGTCACATTTCAAGATCAGCAACAAATTCTTACGATTCGTCACCGAAGTGGAGGCGGTGGAGGAGGAAGTGGTTGTGTTGGTGGCAGTGGCGCAAATAACCGATCTGCTCCTTCTAATTGCAATTCCATTCATAATTTGCACAGCAGTGACGAGCCGATGGCTTGTTCCTCTTCGATTGCAGGTGTGGGTGTGGGGGGAAGTGCTCTTCGGGGTCATGTCGGCAGTTCAACGGATAATTCTGCGGTGGATGCTCATTTTATGGATCCTGAGGAATGGGTTCTTCACACTTCCTGCTTGGATGACTCAAGTGATCTGTTGCACGAGTGTTGTTGTCACCCTGAGCCAATGTCAAATCCAGAGGACAGTTGTGAAGACAGCCAGCAATGCAATAACCCTGCAAACCTTAAGACTACTAACGTTCCTAGTGTTACAAATACTCTCGGGCGAATTCGTTCTCGTCTCAGTCTTCTGCAGCAAGCGGCTGCTTCTGCTGCCAGCAACAACATCGCCACCGTCAGTGTTGTTGACTCGAATAACAAAGACAAGTGCCACGTCTCTTCCTCCGAAAGTGACATTACACCTCACACGGTGATTTACAATGTGGTTGCTCATCCTCTGCCACCCCCACCAGTGTCCCCCAGTCTTGCACGACATCAAATTCAAACACTGTCCTCCTCCTACCACCACCTCCACCAATGCACCAGCGGCGACCTCAACTCCGCTACAAACATTTACCCTCCTCCCCTGGAATGGTCTCGAGAGCTATCCACGAACAAAGAGGCCAACGAGGTATACATCTGCAACCACTCTTCTCCCAATCCTCCTTCTTCCGTGACCCACTCACCTTTAATTAGTTCATAAGACCCAACACAACTTTCACTTGGAATGAGAATTCCACTTTTTAGCAACAGCAGCACACAGAGTTTCAGTTAGCATAGAACTAGTCCAGGTTAAGCCAGCAACTGCAGAGCTGCACAAGTCATTTATTCATAAGCATTAATAATTAATTAATCTCCCAGGTATGTTCACCTTTTAATTAATTTTCCCTTCCGCACACATGCTATTAGTATTTGTGTACGGAAGTCTCAAATTAACTCTCAAGGAATTCCAAATCCATGCCTACCTTGTATTGCACATTGTAGTATTTACACATACATTTTACAACACCATATTAGATGGTGTCTGATTTCCTGGCTGTGAGCCAAGCCATTGCAATGTCATGTTGACTTTAAATTAAAACCCGTGTAAGCCGCACCAGTCCGCTCCCAGCTTAGTTTATTATCTGTTGTGTGTAAATACCTACACAATGCACACATTCATGCGGGGAATGTTTTTCCTACATTCAATGTACTCTGCGTAGTTCCCGTTTATTAAGTCACACGTCTAAACACACAAGCACTATTACTAATTGCCACCTTATGTCCGTCGTGTATTGATGGTGAATGTATCTAGCCGGGTATTACTATTTTATGTTGTGTGCTGCTGCTGGGTGGGTCATTTTCATTTTGTGCAGGATTACATTTCCATTGGGCTATTTGTACCTTGACAGTAAAATTGTAGAACATTACTCCTCTCGCAGTGAGCTACAGAGATATTTCACTTTGACATGGTTCTTCTACTAATTGTAAGTAGTTTGACTATGAATTGGTTTGGCAGGAGCTCTCTGGGGTCCCATCCAGTTCAGCGGCCAATCCCAATCGTCACATCATCTCCCAGCATCACCTCAGCCAAAGCCAACTCCAACTCGCCAAGCAAAGGAAACAATGGGAAACAGAGCTCGACTTGATTGTGCCAGTCACGGAGCAACTCTCATGGCCCTCCAATCAGTCCAAGGTATTTACATTACATCCACACGTCTACCTCATATGCTAATCTTCCATTACTCCACTTATTTCCACTCTCATTTTATCCACAGTCCAATTCTCCGCCGCTCCCACTTACTCCAATCTCCAGTCTATCTCTCTCCTGTCCAAGAACAGCAAAAGCGCCGCTACTTTCCCATCTCCCCCCTCCACGGGTGCTGCCAGTCCTAGTCGTAGTAGTCCCTACTGCTAATTGTATTATTTGGATAATATTAACTGACGAACTGTGCACAACCTCCAGTTTATAAGGCCGTTATTGCTGATGTGCTTTAGATAAGCTGGTTATAGTCGAAAAGGAAGATTAGCTGCAGTGGATCAGCTAGTACATTGCTTTGCTGTGTGTGGGTCGAAATTCATTCGTTGATTTGGCGGTGGTATGGTGGCCTTTACCTGCGTCCTGTCCTTCTCATAAGTTTGTTCGTGTCCTCTTTATCGTGTGCTTTAATGTGAGGTCTCTCTCTGTATAAAATGAGAAGTGAGGCCAAGAATGAATTGAATAGACAGAATCATGAACAATCATTTGTTCAATTCTCCCTTTGTTATCTCTCGTGTATCTGTCTGCCTATACGTACATGCAATCTTGTCGTATGGAAAATGTGGCTCTGAACTGCCTCTATGCAAATGTACAAGTCATAATAGCAACACGATTACAACAAGCAGTACAAACTACTACAATGTGTGTTTCCACACCTACATTGAAACACGTCTAATAGGTAAATGAACTTCCACCCGCTTAGTTCTGTCGGACTAACTGCTATACGACTGCATTACAATTAAACACATCCAGTAGATCATTACTGCAAATGACTATCAACTTCCCCAATGCACACACAGACTGCTTACTATTATTATATTTATGGCTAATACGCTGCCAATGCATGCTTTAAATGACATATTATTGTTCCATGCATGTTAAATGCTTCTAGCTCACTTTTACATTTAAGTGCCTATAATAAGTAAGAGCAGCATGCACAGCTTGGCACAGCACCATGTAGTACTTCCTTTAAATTGCAACGAGAACAACGTGAGAATTAGTCAAGTGAGTAGAGAGAGGGAATGTGCCACTGTTTTTGCTTGCTCCAACTCGGCTTTCTTTCTTTCACGGCGCAGCATAACTACAAACACACAGACTTTAGCAGCAGTACAGTGAGTGTATTGTGCTTGCCTATATAGGATTATTGTTATACTCATTGTGAGTAATGCACTGCACGAGTGTGAGAATAGAAGCAAGTGAGACTTGTTAAATACAGCCACTTTATTCATAATTCTATTTTACGATTTAGAAATTAAACTAGTGTAGATACGGCACTCTGTTTATATGCAGATATTATAATAATAGCGAAATAAATGTTGGCATTTTATCTTAATGCTCTCCGTAAACACATTTACACTCACTTTTCAGCTGGTGAGAATATATTTCTATTAGTCAGATGTGTATGACCGCAGTCATGGCTATATGGTGTAAGCGGAGAAAGTACACACAGAAGGGAGCCAAGGAGGAATGATACACTCGTTCAGTCGTTCGTACTTCATGGAATTTATAATTAAAAGGGACGGACTCATTAGGTTTGTCTTGCTTCTGTACCATTTACATTTCCATTTATAAATTTTATCAGTAATTTTGCAGATTGCTCAGAAAAACACCGACTGTTTATAAAGCACTAGTAAGAAAAATATTTACTTCGTTAAGTAGGTAAGGAGGCAATTGAAGGTAAGTAGCTGCAACAAAATTGTCACATTACCCAATGTGCGTGTGGATAAATACACAATGTTTTCACAATGTTTTATGCTCTGAGAATGCCTAGTGAAACGTTTCTTCTAAGTTATGTCTGTAGAATATGAATACCGCAATTGGGGTTACATTTTACATATTTTACATGTCTTATAGTCTTATACCATGGGCATGGCAGTGTTTGCAGTGTCTAGACAATTGTTAATAAATGTTTTCCGCGAGTCTCCGGGTTAATAAATAAGCTGTAGTAATAAACCATTTGTAAAAACATTCAAGGAAGTAGTGAAGAAAATAAGTTGTACTTTAGAAAGAATTTTTTTAAATTGCAACATTAATATTATTATTGTTGACGGATGACAAATGTGAAAAGGATAGCAAAGTGTAGTGTGGTTGGTAAAAACAGGCTTTAAAAGAGGCTGGCTTTGAGTCCAGCTTTATGGTTCACTCGATATCGCTGAGAGCCACCTACATGCCTCGATACGCAGACAGACACACAAAGCATTCCTATAAAGCAGGTTGGGTGTTTGAGAGAAAGAATATGGAAAGGGAAGGATTGAGATTATTATAGGCATGTACACGGTGTAAAATATGTGGGGAGTATGTCATACGTGTAAGTATGGTCGTATGTATTGTGTGGGAATATTTTATGTACAATTTGGGGATAATGCCATTAATGACCCAGTTAAAAGCCGAGGAGGCCGTTTACGTTTGTTGATTGGAGGTTTGACACTCGTACAGGAGAGATAAAGTGAGCCCACTAGAGAAAGTCATGCAAAACTCTGATGGAGTCAATTAGATTAGTTCATTTCAGGTCTTGAAGGCAATAAGGCATTCTAGTAGCAACTTGTGAATGTACTGCCTTAATTCCACTCTGCTGGTTCTCCTGCTTCATTACTCGCCTCTTTCTTGCGTGTCCCTCTTTCCCAAGTTCCTTCCATACTCTTTATACCGAATCACCTACAAACAATTTCCCTCTTTCTTTCTTCCTTTCTTTTCCGCTAACTGCTCCTTCAGGCTTTTCCTTTTACGACACACGACCGGTGCTTAGAGCTCAAGCATAGCACCTTTGCTGTATAACTCCAACCAAACGGCTGTGTTGAGTTGGCCATTTATGACATGAGAAATTAAAAGAGTCGATAATGTGGCGCTCGCTGTGATGTGGTTTAACTACTTATAAATATACACATTAATGTTGAAGCGACAATGCACTGCTCTGCTGGATATTAAAAGATATGCTTAAACGTGGCTTGACAGAGCACGGCATGCATGTACAACCACTCACAAAATAACTCACACACAGAGTTGTTCTCGCAAACACTCCCATCAACTAACAAAGAGTCAGCAAATAAAACTTGCCCTTTGTTCTCCTCTATATGGCTTCTCCACATTTCCCTTCCCTAAATGCCACTCTCAATGCAACAAACAAAAAACTAAACTTTTGCAATAAACGATAACGCTGTCTTCGTTTCAATTTCCATTCGCAACACAAACAATTGAATATTTTAAAATGTTCCTAGTGATTCATGGGTCGGGCCTTGCATAAATAGCAATAAACCGGAAATAAGATAAAAGATAAATGTAGCTTTAGTGGTGCAACTTTTTCGTGCCCATGTAATAACTATATAAATTGAGTCTGTTTATTAACAGATTCTGTGTTGGAAACTGGTCTGGAAGTCACCAGGGTTAGGGAGCTAATAATAATAGGAAAACGCTGTGGCACAGGCACAATTGAGAGTAAAGAAGTTGCTGAGATTATTTGTATGCAATAGCTACGCTTATTTGCTGGGGGAATCGGTGGGATTGTATTCGGAAGAAATTTTACTGCAGTGTAAGCATGAATGGAGATGGTAATAATAATATCAGAAGAAACATTACGTATCTGCATGAAACTAACCTCCGCGTATATAAGTATACCTGTGCACTGTGTGCACTGTAACAGAAACAAGGTATATCAGGTTGCGTAGTATTAAGTAGACTGCTGGTGCCTACCTTAATATGTATATGGGCCATTAACATGTAGTGGTAGAATATAGTATGGGTGTGTGTGCTCATGTAGCAGGTATATAAGCATTAGATTATTTGAGCCGAGATTTGAGTTTGGTTGGCTGTTCTTGTCTTAGTGTTTGAGGCTGAAGCCATCGTCGTTTGGGCGGACGACTACGACTGAGCTCATCTGAATAGAAATCGGATTTGTTGAAAGTTGTAGAGATTTGTTACACCTGCTGGGACGCTGATGAATTTGGAATTTCCCCAAAGTAAAGAAGAGAGTCGTATTAGGTATTAGTATACATGGTTTATTGTGGGAGTAGTAGTAGGAGGAGGATGCAGTCTCTTCTGGCGGTGTGGTGGCTGTTATTATTTTGTGTATAAGGACACGGGCCAAGATATCTCTATCCGATTCATTCTGCTGAAGAGTATTCTGGAGGAAGAATGGCCGGAGGGAGAGCCAGGCATTTTCAGAGACTCTTCCACTGCACCACTAATACAGCTCCTGTGTGGCTCAGAGACAAAGACGATACAAGATTTTAACTCTGCGTAAGTACTCCTTGTGTATACCACACTCATAAATATAGCGTGTGCAGTTATTTAATATTCTATAGCTGGTTCTCTTTGTAACTAACTTCGGGTAACTCTATGCCAGTGTAGCCAAGTAGGGCTATCGCGTTATTGCCAGTCATACTGGGAAAGGAAACCACATGAAGGAAAGCTTAGCCACAGCAGCAGAAGCGAGGAGAATAAGTTGAATGTGGCTGTAGTGACTCACACAGACTCGTACATGTGTAACACAACACACGTAAGTAAGCACAGGACAACTTTGATATGGGAAGGGAGAAGGGAATGATTAATGAAATGAGAAAATCTCGGGATTATCATCTTGTGCTGATTTGACTCCACTTTCTCATCCTTCCACCTCCTTCTCCATCTCCTCCTCCGTCTCCTCCTTAATGAATAAACAACTTCACAATGTGCAAATGCCAACTAAGCAATTCTGAGAATGCAAAACATTTCTTCTGTTTACTTCAATTAAAATTAACACACATTTTCATTTGACCGCAGTTAGTAACAAATCTTTGCGATACAGGCACTAACAATAAAGAATCCGCAGGATCTGTACCTGCCATGGATATCGTCCAACTGACTCCTTTAGGTAATTCTACATTTCACAATGTGATATACAACCAAAATATTCTACTGTGTGTTTCTAGTTGTATCAAAATCGCATATATAGTCTAGCCTCTAGACCCATGCTTCAAATCGGGAGACAGTCGTTTCAGCTTTCTATACACCATGCTTTCCTAAAACTTCAACTATAGGCAGTTGCTGTATTTAAGCTATCTGAGAGTGCTAAAATTAAGATTAAAAGGTGGGCGTGGGAAAAATAATTGTTCGTAAGACATTTATTTGTCAAAATAATAATTATTATTATATTAGTAATTATTAAGGAAGTTCATATGAAAGACAAATGGCTCAATGCGCTTCACCGAAAGATTATTTGAAAAGTTGGAAGATATAATTTTAGTTGAAAGGACACTGAGACGATTTTGCTTGGTTTGAGTGCGTTTTAATGATTATGTGTTACATTTGGTGGCACGGATGAAGGTAGCACATAGTAGAAGCTTACGCGTGTAATAGAAATAGTACATCTAGGATGAAGGTTGATTTTTATTGCAAAGAGCAGTGGAGCGGGAGAGCTTCCTCTTCATTGCAATTATCGAGAGAGTTTAGGAGAGCAGAGTAATTTAGAAATTGTAGTTGGTTCATAACTAAATAGAGTGCCAACGGCTGTTGTGGCGGCTTTAAGCGAGTTCTTGCAACTCCTTGACAAAACGTGACAAAGTTTAAAACATGCTTGCTGTAAACAGAGAGGAAACCGCAAACCGAAAATCGGTTGAAGCTTAGGGTGAGTTACCTTCGGTTGTCTGTTCCCCACCTCCATCCGCCTGTTCTCGAATTCCTTTGCTAAGTAGGTAACTCAATTCAAACTTAATAAAGGCAGTAGATAGATGAGAAGAAACAGGAGTGTTTGTGGGCGGGTAGTCAGCGACAGGAAAGACTCTAGAGACACCGGTAGAAATGAAACACTACAAATGTTCCAAATCCGTGGAAAAGAGAATCGCAGATTTGGTAATGCATTATTGATACAATCTCGAGAGTGTTTTAACTAAAGAGAGACTACGTAATAAGACTTCATGAAGTACATCTAAGTAATTCACTACTCTTCCTATCGTTCCATTTGTCACTTTCGCACACGAAACACACGACACTCACAATTACAACTTTGGTTCCCGGACTTTCTAATGCAAATCATTTCAATCAAAAGGTTGCATCAAACATGAGATTTTGTGGGTTAGAGTTGTTGGGTGATTGATATCCTATTAATATTATTATTAAACATTTTTCAGGAATGCTAATATTTTCATTTGAAGAAATTAACCATTTGTAACAGTGCAATGAAATAACGAAGTTCACAGTGACACGCTATTGTGAGCTACACGTCCACTGTGACATTCTGTTTTTAGTGGCAGCAAGCAGACTACATGTCTTAAAAACAAACAATAGTTATTTCTAGAAATATTCATACACTATTAATCGTCTTCTGATTCTAAAGTTGGCGGCTTTCACTTTCGAACATAAGTTGAATTGGAATAGCAGTAATTAGAATGCATTGAATATTTGAGACTGCTTTGTAGTTACTTTAAAGGTCAAAGGTCATGAAGGAGTTGACCGATTGACCCCATCTTAAAACGCAGCTTCAAACTGGTCCTCACTAATCCTTTCATGTACCTTTCATCAAAATATCCTAAACCGTTCTTGAGTTATCCTGGTGAAGGACGGACTGCTTTTGTATTTCCATAAAGTAACTTTGTCGTTACTTAATAACTTTGTCGTTACTTAATAAATTATTTATTTATTTAACATGTTGATGTACTAACACTAAGTAAGTAATTTTGTCGTTGTTTGGCATTAATTAAAATGAAATACTAAGAGTGAAAATAATAATTAATTAACCCTGCTGTATTTCTGATTAGGTACATAATCTGGCGCTGGTACACACTATAATACAGCACAGTCATTATCATGTGCAATGTAATTTTGTTTACCTTTTACACGGGCTTTTCTAATTCCATACCCATAATATTATTGCTTCTATCTCTGACTGTCTTTAAATGACATTGTAAATTGATAACATAATTTCATCACATTCTTTCCTCATTAATTAACAACAGAATTATTGTGAACTTGGCTTGGCTTAAAAAAATAAATTTATAAGGCATTAGAAAATTGAAATGAATTTGGTGTTACACAACAGTCTTCATGCATTTTAAACTGTCTGGCCAACAATGGAACTATAAAATTTGCCTTAGTGAAAACAAAGGTGGGGCTGCATTAATAAAAACACATGTATGCTGGTGCAAATTAGTTTTTTTATTTACTCAAGTATAAGTGATATAAACGATGTCTACCTGTTTGGTGCTACTGAGTAAAAGTACGGCGCTTGAGTGAGGCTTAAAGCGTGTAGGAAAATAATTAATTTGACTGCATGGTAGGTTTAAAATTATGCATCAACTGCGTCTAATGAGAAAACGGTGAGACGCAGCCTCGAACGGAAGTTGTGGACCATAAAAATATTAAAGTTGTTGTTGGAATAAAGTTGGAGTGGAGTTATTTTTACTGCGTACGTAGGTATCTTTTAAAAGTGGCGTATTCCAAGTTGTGCCATAACTGTGCCGTTCTGGTCGCTCCTTTTCTTTATTTGTTTATGCACCACACAGTGCGCCATTACATGAGAGTGCACAAAATGAGATAGTGTGTATCCTTATCATGTACTAACCATCTATGTTACTTGCCTCTCTGCAGAAAAAAGGATTTTAAACGACAAGTTTAATTTTGAAATGGATGCAGCGACTCAAAGTGAATTTGCCTTCTGGCCAAGCCAAGGAAGAAAGGAGAACAAAGACAGAAAGGCGAGCGCATTAAAATATTCCCACGCGTATTCCAACTCTTTATTTTCCTCTTCCCTACTTTTACCATAACCGCCTTAAACAGAACAGAACCGGCTCAAGCAACCTGCGCTACTTCCTTCATAGTCCATATATTTTCCCTGCAGCCGCAAATCCTGTTTACTCTCTCTCTCTCTCTCTGCACTTCTATGAAAATAATATTTTATTATTACATTGCTCCCCCTACGTGTACAGTGTACACTGCCATTACCAGTCAGCTTTAATCGAGAATTATAGTTAATTGTCTTCGTCTTAGGAAATGGGGCATGCAGATACTGATACTACGCAGCTTGCATCTGCCCAAACACATATGCTAGTTGATGCACATCAAAACCTAAACAAGCAAATGCGTAAAAGTATTACAAAACGTGTGGGGCACTTCCTTCAGTGCACAGTTCACCACTTTCCCATTCATTTTTATCTTGCACTTTCACTTTTTATTATAAGTACTTTCCTAGGTACATCATGCATCAATAACAAATGAAATGCGACTTCCTTGAGAGAAAAGTTTTCATGAATAACAAGCGGATGATTGGCTAGAAATAATTTCATCAAATCAGGCACATTTATTTATGGCACAATGAGTGAAACTTATAAATTGTAATTTTTGGTCATACATTCGTGCCATAAGCAAATAAATGCCCGTACCGGGAATCCAACAGAGTCATGCATGGAAATACATTTATGGAACTATTGTCCCGCATGTATAATTATTAAACCGAGTTACGACTAGACCGAGTCAGTGACGCGAAAGCTTGAGTGGAATTACATAAAAGAAATTTAATTGCTTTTCATTGCACCGAAGGGCAATAATTCATGATGCACGGTTGTGACGTTTAATACTCTTGTCAAATAAATCTTTAACGGATACGTTAATAGTGAATGTCCTTGTAATTGTTTAACAAACAATTTTATCTCGTTTTGCACACTATGAGCTCATGCATGTATTTGCCTACTTAAAACATATCCCTTGATCTTACGGCTCTGTGTGCTTATTAGCCGAAAGAAACTAATTAAAAGATTCATTGGGATGAAGGAGCTTTGCGATTACAAAGCGGGTCGCACGCTTGAAAGAAACAAAGCCTGTGTGCGAGACACAGAGAGTTGTTTAAAGATAAACATGACATGAGTGTTCCAATACCCGAGAGTCAAACTCGGAAATCCTTGACTTGGCATCACCTCCGTAATATTTCCTAATAGATGTGCTCCACCTGAAACCGGATCCGTCGTTTTGATCTTCTTTTCCATGGAAGAGTCAAATAACGCCCTTTCCTTTTCTTTGCTCAGCAATCACAATGCAATCAACAGTTCATTTAGTCACTTGACTCGGCTCACTCACTCAGTCGTCGTTTTTCCTCTTATCAACGTCTTCTACTATATTCACATTTCTCTGAACATTCTTTGTCTTTGCTCTTCCTGTCTGTCTCGCACCGACCCTGCACAATCTTCGTCTACTACTACTACAAAAGTTGCTAAAGAGAAAGTTGAGAAAGTGTCTTGCTTTTATTTCCTTGTCTCTCCTTTATTTGTCTTTTCACTTTCTTGGGCACTCACTGCAGTATTTATGGTTTGCACAAAGGTTGCTGCACCTTGAGAGACGTTGCGAGTGTGGAGGCTTTGGATGTTGTGTGTCGTCTATGCAAATGTACAAGTGTAGCTAAGTATACATCTTGTTCCATAGGCAAGTGGAGGCAGTCGCTCGATTAACTTGCGTTTCCTTTAATTCCCATTTTCTCTGTTAATGCCTTTGCTTAGATTGTCTGCTCAGATGTAAGTCTCTCCATGCAGATTTGATTTGATGTGCGTTTGCGTTTGGCTTCACACTATTCCTCTTCCTGTCTTGTGTGTTTCTCCGACATTTCGTAGTTTCCTCATGTACTTTATATAATATGCCTTTAGCTCAACTTAGCTTTGCTTAGCTTAACTCTCACTGAGCATCAGACAGAGCGGAACAAGGGCACACACACATACATACACAGTTCCATCTTATTTTGCAATCCGTCCTATCCAATGGGATATTCGACACTTTAATTTTCTGCCTCATTTTTCTCAAGTGATTCTTTTCTCACTTGACTTTCTCCTCTCTCTCTCCTTCTCTCTTTCTCTTTAGTTTTTATACGAGATTCCCTAATTCACTTCACGAGTAAATACATATACTATACTAGAAACTGTACGACTAATGTGTTCATATACGACGACTATAATGGATGCCATCAAATGGGAAAGCAAATGTAAAAGAAAGGAAAAGCGTCAGATAAAATAAACTTACATTCAACTAACATACAGACTGAGACGGAGAGAGAGAGACTGAGAGAGTACACACTTATTGCTAGTTCCTTGACTCTTTGACTTTTTTGTCCTCCATGTACTATTATCTGTATAAATGTATAGTAATGTTCCCTGTAATACTACATCCCTCTTACTTCGTCTTATCTTGCTCTATAATAATAGAGACACAGAGATATTCCTCCTTGGTTTGTTGCAAGTAAAAGTAGTAACAAGACTCTTTCCTGTTTGGCATACAGCAGTGCACTGATTCGCTCGGAGAAAAGAGATTTTTTGTGTGAGAGGGTAAGGAAGAAGAAATATCTGTGAGCTGAAGCATTTAAAGCATAGATTATAGGGAATACTCTTAAGGACCCTTGAACATTGTGTACTGTAACACACAGGAGGAAGAATATAGTCTCCTACGGCTTCTCTTTCGCTCCAGATATTTTAAGATGTTTCTAACCAACTCTGTTGAATTAATGAATTTGAGTAGGCGACTCGTGTACTTTGCTGGCTGTTCCTGCACTGGAGCAAGTCGCTCACTCACATTTGAAACATGGCGTAACATATGAATAATAAGCCGTGTTCAGTTAATACTTAATACAAATGCATGCTATGTTCCATGCCATACCTAACTATCTCTTTAGAGCAACGAAGGGCGACGACGATGACAACGACGGAAACGCCAACCCACAACTCTTTGCGAACACATTACCAAAATACAACGTTCATCCATGTACCTTCCCGAAGCAGAGACAGCCAATTCGGGGTTTTGCATTGTTCTACTACCAACACACCATTTTACACACATCGATCACACACTCAGCCTCATATCCAGTTAATACGCTACTGCTATAACCCATTAGACACTCGCCTCCAAAATAACCAAACCAATTCATTTATGTCCCAACCTTTTTCAGATGGAAAGCTTCTGTCATAATTCCCATAATTTATTTGTCTTCTTAAATTAATGTGTAATGCATGAAATACTAATAATACGATTCTGCCAGTTAAGTCAATGTCGCTTCTCCGATGATTACACGTATTTATATATTGCCTGTGTTATTATCACAGTTATTGCCAAATATTGCTTAATGTACATAGCTATAGGTTGTAATTTTGAAATACCTAGTACATATTTATATTACAACAGCACAAGAGCTGCTCCTGGTGAAATTAAATTGGTGTAGTAGACGTCATTTAATTAAGTAATTATTAACAGTTACAAGTCTGAACTACGTTGAGTCATGAAGAGTGGGGAAATTAAAATTGCACAACTGCGTCAATACAGCCTCAGTCAACATTTGCACTTGAGACAGCCGTGTGTAATTTTATCTGTCATTGAGAAGTGTAGCACATTTCTTGAGTATTATTTGCCCTTAGCATGCCTGGCATGGCCCAAGTCTTGTATGCAGAAGGAGTAATAATAATTCTAATCAGTTCATCATGGCTTATTACATGCTAATGGCTTGTTTGCCCTGCCACACACGTGAATGTCGACATAGCTCCTTCTTCATCATTTCTGTTCCCATATAGCCCTGGTGGCTCTTCTGTTTAATATGAAGGTAACACGAGGAGGAAGAGCGGAGAGGGCGGAGTGGAACGGGAAATTAAATGATGATGATGATGACGACGATGTTGTTGATGGTGCACACTCATTTTTGCCTTTGCATCTTATCATCATCATCACAAGTCCAGCAAACAACGTCTAACTACTTTCCACGCTGTGTTATATGTACATGACTACTCTCAGACTATGCCTCCCTTCTCAACTCACCATCAACTTAAATTACAACTTTCTCAACTTACATTAAATAATCGAACGCCTATGCTTCCCACGAATAGTCCAACGAATACAAAATAAATTTTAGGGACGGAGCGCCTGCACTGCACGTTGAGGACTTGCCGAGTGCAAAGTCTCAAGCAGATTGTGTTACTTGCTATAATATCAAGTTGAAATTAAATCCCGGTGGCATAACCCGTTCTATTAATACGTATATTATGTCAAAAGTACATTACGTTGCTTATAAAATTATAAACGTGGTGGGCTACTAATTGCTTTGTACACTCCACTTTTATGTTCGATTTGTTCCCAGTTGTTCCTTCATTACTTCTACACACTTTACTAACCACGCATACTTTTCTTTCTTCGTAGATCCACTAAATGACTAACTTCGTCATATTCATAATGCATGCAGTATGGGGAAAACTGCTTGAGACGGAATGTGCATATGTAGATGAAAGTTAACTTTGTATTGCAAGTGGAAGTAAGACATTTGTATATACGTGCATTGTGTACACGTATCTAAATAGGCCATGTAAGGTTATGAAAATGTGGACATTACGGTTAAACTAATAAATAGTAATGAGTATTGAGTAGAGTTTAAGTATTCACTTATGGATAGGGTTCCACCTCTTGAAGCTGGTTAAGGTTCTTTGAGCATGGGAGCAGTGGCTCGGCCAAGAAAAGTTTTATGTTATGCCAAGCAAAACTAAACAACTCGACTCGTTCATGAAAATACCTAAAAGCTCATTTGCTTGAATTGCCTGTGTAATTTCTCTGCCGCTTTTCAAATGCAAATTTCTTTCCTCTCTTTCCTACTTCTGAAATCAAGAACGACTTTACTTTCACGAATTTGTCACAGCAAGTAGATCCGTCTCCGTTTTGTAACTTCCGCAGCCCAACTGTCCTGTCCCTGCGCTGCTTCTTCTTCTTCCTCTTTCCTTTGCACTGTTCACTTCAAAGTCCGTTTTCAATAATTTGTGTACTACTAAGGTTCGAATAATAAATTCGCTATTCAATCGCGTTTAACGTACAAGTACACGTGGCTGGTTCGTATACATAAGAAATAATACACGGTATTTACTTTTATTACCTGACAAACGACCGTCCCTGTTTTTCCACTTTGGGTGCACATAGATTTTATTTTTTCTGGTAGAATAATAATAATGATATGTTCTGGGAGTTGCTGGTTGTTGGGTCTTTGCGTGCAGGGGAGGTTGCTGTGTGCACAGACAATAATAACAGGAGGATGTGAGAGTGTAAGTAAGCATTCCACTTAAGTATACTTTCTGAACACTTTCTCTCCATTGTGTACGTATTATTTGTGCTTTACTGACTTGGCTTACTTCGTTTCGTCTCTCCTAATGTTCTATCGTCCTCCACTTCGTTCTTCTTCCAACATTTACTCACACAATGTACCATAGCCAGAATACTTCAGACATAGAATGTGTCATATAGAGAGCCAGGCAAATTTTTTACTGCTCTTCTAATGTACTTTAGTTTTTCTGGCGCTCTGCTTTTCTTCACAGTTCTTTCTTCCACATGTGTAGCATTGCACAAGAAACACTGGCATGTAGGATACAGACACTACAGACGTTTTTCACTCAGATATTATTATTACGTATAGTAGCTTTTACACAGTTCGTACAGAGTGTGTATATGGCGGAGTAGAAATATTACGTAGGTTCAAATCGCAGGTCAAGGCGAGTTTGCATTTCCTATCTTTGACTGTGCTAGTACTCTTTTGCCACTTCATGCGGAAACAACAAGCATGGAAGAAATGTCCCATTCCTGAAACCACGGAATGGAGCTTCTTGTCTTTTGCGTATAGGAGCAGCCTATACAGAATGAGACGGGCATATAGCGCCTTATTGCTGTTTGCTGCGTATTGCATATCTAAAATATAAATGGAGTAAATGGAGCTACATACTCACTCACTCAACGTGGCATTATTGCATTCGTACAACTTTCTCTTCCTCTTTCTCTTCCTCTCTGTGCATATTAGCTTGTCTGACAAAAGAAATACTGTTCGGTGACTGCTGGTCTTTCTAAACAGCAGAATACTACAACGACTACGCTAACGCTTGTAAATATATGCTAAGGATGTATATCACCCTCACTGCATCACTTGGCTATGCATTGTCTTATTTCTCGTGCGAATATTGTATCCGATGATGTTCATGTTTCTTCCAGGCTTCTCTAAACAAATACAATGTTCTTGACATAAATCATATTTGATAATACTTCCCCAGATTTCTTTTCAACGCTACTTGACAATACTGAAATACGGACGGCATAACTTTCTCCCTGTAAGAAACACTATATCAGCACAAAGAGTCGACGTGACCTCCACTCCTCACTTACTCTGTGTGTATGATTTTATCGCCTTTTTTGTTTGTGTATACACACACAAAGAACAAACTGCTTGGTCTCTGGTTTATTTTAGAACCTTCAGACAGAGAGATGTGCTGATGCTGCTCCCTCCCATCATCGTCTCACATCCAATTCAGTCAGCTTTTCAATTTTTCACGGGGGACTCAAAATATGCAATGTCTGTCTATCTGCACGTCTGTCTGTCTACGTTCTCATCCAAGTAGTAAAAGCTAAGATGAGAACGAGAGTGTACTACTAAACCAATCTTGAGTATTTATGCCGCGGAAGTCTTCTTTCTTAACTGGACTGAATAAATATATTTATACGGATCAGCATAGCCGTCATCAAAGAGTGGTGCCTGAATAAGATTATTTTATAAAGGCCTAACCTATTTTGAGGAAAATCGAAAGTCAGTCCAATGTAATTCATGTCAATGCATTATTTCTTCGCTTCTTTTTCCTTTCTCTGTACAAAGTACAACGGTGTATAAATCATGTTCGTTTTGAAGTATTAGAAAAATTATTTCTTAGAATTCAAGATATTGAAAAACTAAATTGAAGTTCAGAGTGCATTAAAGGAATGCTGGAATCGATTAGTACAAATAACCCACCTCATTTTCCTTAGCGTCAAACCTTTCCATTAGGACCGGAGTGTGTGTGGAATGGATAAAGATGAAGGTTGACTTATCTGTCTTTGCCTGTACGATCATTTCCACAGCGAGGATTTCTGTTTCACTCAAAATGATGTATAATATGCTTGCACAATGGTTGTGTGTAAGTGCTGTACTTGGAACTTGGGAGTTTATTGTAGTTTGGAGTGGTTTTCCTACCTTTTTTACCGGTGGGAAATGTGTAGACCCACGAAGATGTGTTCCATCTAAATCTAAAAATGGTTGGGAGTGTGGAAATCGTGTAAATTATGTTCAGGAGTCTTAGTATAGAGAAGAAGTGGATTATGTTACATTACTTGGAAAAATGCGTGTACGGCTTGCTTAAATAGACAGATGGACGTATTAGTGAGGTGGTTAGACATTTGCTGGTATTTGGGATATGGAATGAGTTTGTGTGTGGTGCATGCTGTGCTGTGTGGTGTGTTGGTTGTGTGGTGGATGGTGGATGGAGTGGTTTTAGTGGGAGAGTGAGAACGAGAAAGAAGATCGAAAGCAGTGCTTAACAATCTCATCTGTTTTTTGCAGAGCTGTACTTTATCCCCGACCAGAGAGAAAATACCACACGCAGTTTAGTTAAGTTAACTTGCTCTCATTCAAAGCCGCCCTGAAATCCGTGCATTACAAGGCCCATTTGCGAAAATGAGGAGTACATCTACAGCTCTGCACTTACAAGCAAACCACCAGAAGTGTCATAAGCCGATTCGAATGAAACTTTACATGGCGAATGCTTTGGCCGATTGTACATCACACACAAAAAATTAGCTGCTAATATGCACATTTCGAAT